>CM021107.1:28431542-28721144 GCA_007115665.2 Sequoiadendron giganteum | reverse complement strand
GATGAACAAGAAGTTCAGTATGAGGAGGAAGAAGCTCTGAAGAAGACCCCTAAAACCCCTAAGTATGTGCAGAAGAATCACTTTGAAGATCATATCATTGGAGATAAGATGAAAGGTGTATTGACAAGAAGCAAAGCTGTAGAAGTTGAGGTAAATTTGTGTCTACTTTCTAAATTTGAATCTAAAGAAATGAGTGAAGCATGTAAATATGAACATTGGATAAAGGCAATGGAAGAAGAACCTACGCAGATAGAAAAGAATCAGACTTGGGAATTTGTTCCCAGACCGAAAAAACAAGAACATAATTGGAACTAAGTGGGTATTCAGAAACATGCTAAATGAGAATGGAGAAGTGGTAAGAAACAATACAAGGCTTGTATGCAAGGGTTAGTCACAAGTGGAAGATAAATAATTTGAGGAAATTTTTTATCTTGTGGCTAGGATAAATGTTATCAAAATGTTTTTGGCATTTGTAGCACATAAAGACTTTAAATTTTATCAAATGGATGTGAACTCTTCTTTTCTAAATGGTGAATTAGAAGAAGTTTACATGGAACAATCAGAAGGATTTCAATTTTCAGATCAACCCAATATGGTATGCAAATTGAAGAAGATGCTATATGGATTGAAGCAAGATCCCAAAGCTTGGTATGCAATATTGGACAAGTACTTGATACAACAAGGATTCAGTAAGGGCACTGTGGATAGTAATCTTTACTTTAAAATTGAGGAAGATAAAATCTTGACAGTATTAGTATATATGGATGATATTATCTTTGGTGATAATGAGGCTATGTGTAAGAAAATTGAAGAGGAAATGAAGAAAGAGTTTGAGATGTCAATGTTTGGGGAGATGAATTTATTTCTTGGGCTACAAATCAATCAAACAAATAAAGGGATTTTCATTTCACAGTCCAAATATGTCAAAGAGATGTTGAAGAATTTTGGAATAGATAACTCGAAACTAGTATGTACTCCTATGGTGACTGGTTGTAAACTAAGAAAATATGATGATTCACAAGGTTGATCAGAGTAAGTATAGATCCATGGTTGGTGGACTATTATATCTAAGTGCTACTAGACCAAATATCATGAATGCAGTTTGTCTTGTAGCTAGATTTCAAGAAGATCCTAAAGAAACACACATTGTAGTAGTGAAGAGGATATTCAAACACTTAAGAGGAACTTCATGTTATAGCTTTTGGTATCCTAAGGATAATTTTTCACATTAAGTGCTTATATAGATACAGATTGCGTTGGTTGTGTTGATGAAAATAAAAGTACAAGTGGTGGTGCATTGTTTTTTGGATGTAGGTTGGTGTCATGGTTGAGCAAGAAGAAGGATTCAATTTATTTATCCACTACAGAGGTTAAGTATATTGCAGCATCATCATGTTGTACATAGGTATTATGGATGAGATAGACATTGAAGGATATTAGATTTATCTATGATGAGCCTATTTCTATCTTATGTTATAACACAAGTGCAATTAAAATTTCAAAGAATCCAATGATGCATTCAAGGACAAAGCATATATCTATTAGGTATCACTTTTTGAGAGAGACGGACATGGAAAATGAAGTGAAGCTTGAGTATGTTCCTACAAAAGATCAGATTGCTAATATATTTACTAAGGCTCTTCCTAAGGATACTCTTGAGTATCTTCGAAAGAAGTTGGGGATTATCACCCATCCCTGTTTGAACTAGATGCATATGGAGATGCATCATTCCAATGGATCTATGGATCTATCTCTTGTCTAGGCTGATGTTGGTGGCTACCTCTCAGGGGGAGGAGGTAGTGTCATGTGTTGTCAGTAAGTTGCTGATTTATTTGGGGGTATTCCCAAGGGGGAGTATTCAGAGCAAGTTGTTAGAGTAAAGGTCCTAACTTAATTATGTTGATTAAGTTACCTTTATTCCCTTCTTAAGATTTCACGTTAGTTTGCATAATGTGACATTTAATAATTATATTAATTATTAAATGTTTTCCTATTAGGGCTTCTATTAGGGTTTTTTCTATTAGGGTTTGCATGATTTCCTTTTTATAAGGATTGATCCCATTGTATTTCATATCAATTCATTCTCTTTGATATATACATTTTCAATTTTCAAAGAACCCTTGCTTGTTTGTCTCCATCTCTTCTTTTGTGACAGGTTATTTGCATGCAGGTGATCTTCGGGGTTTGTGAAGTTGTATTTTCTCAGCTCCTACATGGTATCAGAGATCCACACCTGTTGCTTCTTGTTCTTGTTTTGAAGATTTTTGGAGCTTCAAAGGTTTGGGGCTTGTTTTCTTAATCTAGGGCATACCTACAATTTTGAAGCATTTTCAGCTCAAACGGACTTCGCCATTGCATCCGCAGCGGTCCAAAACCCCTAAATTGACTGTCCATTCATCCATTTTGGACAAAGTCAAAATTTGAGGCAAATTTTTTTTTGCAATACAATCATCGCCTACCTGGTAAAAAAAAATTCGGAAATTTTTCGTCCGAAATTTTTTTTATTTGCAAAAAAAAGAAATTGTTATTTGATTTTTTATTTCAAAAAAAATTGAAAAGCAATTTTTGCAGTTTAAAGGCTTGCAGGCCTATATGAGGGTACCCGCAGGTACCTGCGTACCTGCGGGCCCTTAGATGCATTCGATTGACATCTTGCCTTGTTGCTACCACGACTTTCTGTAAGCTAGTGTTAACCCGGTCTGCTTTGTGGCAGCGATTACTACGTATGGTACTTGACATCAACACAACAAAAAAACTTTTGTAAAAGTTTTTTTTATTGTTTTTTATATTTAAAAAAACATTTTTTTCCAAAATAAGCCCAGTTGTGCATTTACGGTGACGGTCGTTTGGCCGTCAAATTTAACCCAGTTTTTTTGCTGCGACGATCGTATGACCGTCAAATTTAACCCAGCACTATTTTTTTCCCTCTTTGGAGCTAATTTATTTCAGAGGTCATAACTTGGGCATACAATATCATTTTTTGGCAAACAAAATATCGTCGAAAAGATGGTTTTCTCATCTTTCCAGTGGTGTGGGTCTCATCACATCTTTTTTCTGTTGGTGCATTCTACAGCCAGTTGAAGACAAAGGGGCTATTTTCAGTCTCAAGCTAATAACTTTTGCTAGTTTCTTCGTTTTTCACAATCTCAGCAGCGTCGGAACCGTATTTCAGAGCTCTTCAGTTTCATCCATCCATTTTTCTAGATTTCACTCCAAGTATATTTTATTTAGTTATTTGTGTTTTCACACTCTGGTGGATTACCTGGACATATTTTCTCTTGGAAACCTTTTGTTTGCATGGGATACTTTGTTTTTGGTTGTTCTTCATGTATTTCCAACATTTTGTCCTTTGAGGATATTTTGAGCATCATTTGTAAGCTATATTTTATGTAAACGCATTGAGATAAAGTGCCACACTATTGTACATGCATCTTTTGGGGATTTTGCACATAAGGTTGTGCCATATTTTGTACTCACATTGTTATTATAAAGTGCCATGAGGGGTTGTGTAGTTTGCCTTTGTTTTGCAATCGCATCTTTGTCTGGTGAGTGTCCCTCCACAACGACAGTGAATCCATACCATTGGGGGTTGTGTAGTTTGTCTTTGTTTGCCATCACATCTTTGCCGGTGAGTGTCCCTTCACGACGACCATGGATCCATATGATTCTAGCCTCATGCATGTGTGCTTTGTTTTGCACACCATTTTTTCAGTTGCAGGTGCTATCTTGCGCACTTTCAGATGTTTCTTCTCCTTCATGCACTACAGGGTGTTTCACACCATTTCAGTGGATCTGTCAGGCTCTCCCAATTCAGCATTATGGGGGGGTTATTATATTGTTTGTGCTAATTCTTCCTTGGTTTCGCCTTGGAAGGGATCTTCCATCTTCAGCGGAGGTTCTTCAGCACCATAGCAGTCATCTTTCAACAGTTGTTTGCAGCTTCTTCTGCTTCAGTGATGTTCTTCTTCTTGGCTTTCTGCATCTCTTTTTGGAGTAGAGATTTTTCCCATGAAATTTTCTCTATTTCTCCATTTTATAGAGATTTGGTTGTATTTGGGTACCTGATCTGGCCTAGTTTCTGGGACCCATGTTTGCCTTCTTGCATTGTAGTTACCTTTGCTTTCTTGCATTTGTTTGTAGTTGCATTGTTGCTCATCTTAAGGGGGGGTGTTAGAGTAAAGGTCTTAACTTAATTATGTTGATTAAGTTACCTTTATTCCCTTCTTAAGATTTCACGTTAGTTTGCATAATGTGACATTTAATAATTATATTAATTATTAAATATTTTCCTATTAGGGCTTCTATTAGGGTTTTATTAGGGTTTGCATTATCTCCTTTTTATAAGGATTGATCCCATTGTATTTCATATCAATTCATTCTCTCATTCTCTCTGATATATACATTTTCAGTTTTTAGAGAACCCTTGCTTGTTTGTCTCCATCTCTTCTTTTGTGACGGGTTATTTGCATGCAGGTGATCTTCGGGGTTTGTGAAGTTGTATTTTCTCAACTCCTACACAAGTTTCTTGGTTCACTGTCAAAGGGGAAGAAAAATGAAAAATACTTTATCCTTTTCCATTGATGTCAAAGGGGGAGAGAGAATGATGTGAAAAATATTTTCTACTCAGTGGAGAGAGAGAATCATGTAAGATATTTGTGGAGAAAGTTGTGTAAGAGTGTGTATGTTTTCTTGTCTTCGATGTTTTCTCACATCTTGTGTTGCCATCAATGACAAAGGGAGAGATTGGTGCAAGTATGAAGGTGTTGTCATTGATTTTAACATGAATTTTGTTAACTGGTGTTGTCATTGATATCAATTATGTATTAAGGAAGTTGTTGCATTGTGAAAAAAGAGGAAAACAAGTTGATGCAGTTTGTGCATGTATAGTTGAGACACTGAAGAAGTGTTGTGAGTATATGGAGCTATATTTTTGTTGCAAATTCTAAAGATGAGTTGGAATGATGAAATGAGCTGAGATGATACTTGGTTTCCAAGCGCTTTTGAGGAAATTTGATAAACATAGAAAATTGCACTGTGTAAAAGGTCGGTGTATGTTTTGGTATTGTGCTCCACGTTTCTTCTATGTTTTCCCTATGCCTGTGCGGATTTGATATGTTGTCCATGGTAGTCTGAGGTTGCTATATTTAGAATTTGGGTTTATGGATCGTTGAACAGTGCAAGATGTTTTCACCATTATTTGAACTAGTTGTTCAGTGATGTTTTATGTGGCCTAGGAGAAATGTATTGTCTTTGTGTTTCTTCGTGGTTTAGATTCAATTTGTGTGGACTTGGGAGGATGTTTATAATTCTTTTATCTTTTTGTATTCGAGGTTTTACTCGATTTGGTGTAGTACATAGTGAGTTTCATCTATCAGTATGCAAGTAAGGGTTACCAGTTGTTTTGAGTTGAAGAATTTGAATGATGTGAGTTTGGATGAAGTTTTTGATGAATCTAAAGTAGTTCATGAATTATTCTAGATTGTGTTCAATTCAATTCTATCTTCTAGAAGTTTTGGATCGACTTAAGGAAGTGTGTACTTAATGATTATGGTGTTTAACATGGGTATTGGACGACCTTCTTTAACACTATGTGTGAAGCTTGTAGAAGTGTGTTGATATGTTTTGGGATCTATTTAGTTTGTAATTAAGGATTTTTTTAGGTCACCTTTGTTCCTATCTACCACGAGAATGTTTAGGTGTAGCCCTATTTGAATTTGTATGTATAACAGCTAGTTGCCGATATTGGAGAAAGTTTTTGAGGTTGAGGTTGATATAAATGTGATGTTGATGTGAGTTGAGGAAATGAAAGAAATGTGAAGCAAGATAGATGCAAGATCAATGCGAGTGAAGTGTGTGATGTAAATTTGAGCAGAGCAGTGTGAATTTTGGTGTTAGTGTTCTTGAAGGCAGTGTGTCCTATTTTGGCAGTGAGCCTTCTTGTACCAGTTTTGCAATTACTTATATTGTGAGATAATCCTCACCATTATTTTTCCCTCATTGGGATTTTCATGTAAATCTAGTGTTCTCTTATGTATGGTGTTGTGATTTCAGTTTATGCTATTTGCATTCCATGTTTGATCATACTAACAGAAAAAGGGTTACATGAATGACATGTGGATCTGATTATTATAGAGCATTTTGAAGGTTTAATTTGCTACAACTGATTAACCCCCCTCTCAGTTTTCTTGTTCATTTCAACAATGTAAGTGGTGTGAAGTATGTGAATATGATCAACTATGATAATTTGAGTGCAAGATTAAATTTCTTTGACTCTGGATGTAGTGAGTAGAAGGTTTCTAAATTTTTAATGTACTTAAATTTCCTAGAGGCAATGAGCCGAAGGTTGTGGATAGTTCATAGTTACAGTGGTGTATTTTTCATGTTGCTTTGAGATAGTGGATCTATTTGTAACAATATTCTTCTATTATTCTTTCTTCTTGGAAGTAAGCCACCCAACAATGAGCCTTTCTTCTTTTGGACAGTGAGCCTAATTATATTCGATGTTGCTATTCATATATATGTGAGTTAATCCTCACTATGGTTTTTCCCTGCTTAGGGTTTTCCATGTAAATATGGTGTTCTATTGTGTTTGGTTGTGTTTGCATTATTGTTTCATATGTTTACATTTTGTTAATGCTTAATGAGGGTTTAAATGTTGATAAGGGTTTAAATGTTAATGAGGGATTGAATGTTTTAATGTACAAATGATTCACCCCCCTCTCTCAGTTGTCTTGTTCATCTAATAGAAACACCAAAATAAGGGTTTGACTAAGGAAAATCCCCAAACAACCCCAAACATTTTTCTCATCTTGTTGTGTTTGCAAGTTAAAATGGATTCTAGAATTTGAATCGTGTATTTTGGGAGCTTCTCATGCAACCAATATAACATGATAGTGTGACATGAGGACGTTTGTGTGACATGTTGGTTTTTGAGGCAAAAACCTTTAGATTTAAACCACATATTCCTTATTGTCTATATTTTCCACTTTTATAGTTATTACATTTTATTTATTTTTCTATTAATAATTATTTTCACCAATTTATCTCCCTTTAAGCATTTTGGCAAGTTGATTTAATCTGAGTGTATGTGGTAGAATTCATTCTCAAAGTAACCTAGCTTTCCTTTTGTTAGAGTTATATTCCCTACACCACATAGCTTTATTTCAAGTCTATATGAGAAATTCATGGTTACAAGAAGTTAAGGGTTTGTGCAAGTAGTGGGTTTGTTATAACCATGTTTTTTAACTATCTAGTATAATTGTGTCATTATTCCAAAGTTGATAAAGACATGGTTTATCTTCCATGGGTTTTGTTTGATATGTAGGCAAATGATTAGGTCTATTTGGAGGGTTATCTTATTGATACAATCATAATTTGGTACCAATACTACCTAGCATAAAATGATTAATTTTAGTAGTTATTTCAATGATGTAAATGTTATTTATTTTTGGACAACTAAGAAAGTGTCTTCTAGCCTTCCTTGTTTTGATGTTTCACATTACCATGGGAAGGTATGGCAATAATATGTCATTTTCTAGTAGAAAAAGATAGAATAAAGGAGAGGGAAAAGAGAGGGCACTTTATTGGTCATTGAAACACTATTTTTTATTATGCATAGTGGCTACAGATGCATTGCAAGTGTATTTTAGCTCCAAAAAAATTGTGAGATCTTGTTGAAACCATATTTCTTTTATTAAGCATCTATAAATATTTTCCTAAATAGTACAAGGAGGCATAGTTTCTCTCTAAGCTAGATTTTCTTACTCAAATCATATTTTCTTTGGATCAATTCATTGTGTGAACATAGTTTGTCTTTTTCCATGTTTAGAGTTATGTTTTTCCTTGTTTGTGCATCGTTTAATAATTGGTATCCATTATGATGTTAAAATCAAAGGTTGGGTGCTTTGACACATTTGCATTTAAATCCATTTGTTGATGTGTTGGAGTGTAGCATAGTTTACCCAATTTAAGGATCAAACCCAACCTTCTCTCCTTTCCAACACATCACTTGTCACTTCCTTCTTTGATGAGACCCTTAATAATGGGCTAATCTATCTTGAATGATAGGTTATTTTTTTTTAAATGTGGTATTCTTTTAGGGCCCAATTTTTGATTTAACATTATAAGGAGTTTTTTAACTAATATTTTCAACAAGATCAATACACATTTTTTTGTGTTAAATTATAATTTTATTATGCAAGATACCCTTGGGTGCATTATTTTACCCATAATAGATCTTAAATATTTGTTTACCTTATGTCATATCATTACTATGTTAGATCATTTTAGTATTCTACTTAGGCACCCTTGGGTTGAGCAAGCTCAAGTGATATATACCATTTATTTTACAATACATAAAATTCATTCATGATGACAAGGTCGTAACCATTCCATAACCTACATATAAACCTCTTTAAAATGTGTAATTTCATAATAGATACACTTATTCCCCAACCTAGAGAACCGCCTTATGATAAACATGATACACTTCCTAACATGTATAAATATTTTCAAGAACAACAAGATAGATAACATAAATATTGTCCCTTGCTAATGGTGCATTCATAAGAACCTCTTTCTATAAGAAAGTGTATGTTCCATGCAAAATCTTATGATATTTGGTTTCCCCCACTACAAAGCCCCTTGGCTCTCAACCTAAATGTGTTATTTTACTCCATCCTTCTCTTCCTACACTTCAACCTAGTAATTCCACCACTCTTTGTCCCACCTAAGTCTAAAAAAGGTGAAAATGCTCACTCATCTACCCACCCAAGACCCATCAAGTACACAAATATTCCTCTTCTCTAATTTTAAAACACTTCTAAAACAACACTTGTTAAACTAAAACTTTGTCCTAATTCTCAAACTTCTCAATGTGAACCCCAACTTCGTCTACATACCTCTAAAAATATTATCACTCCATCTTATACACCCATTACCATTAAAAATGAGGCCAAGCCAAAGCAAGTTTGGATTCCCAAACTTGAATTAGATATTCCTCCTTGTTCAACAACCTTTATTCTGGTCACTCTTGCTCCAAATGAGGCTACCACCTCCAATGATTCTTCTCTAATGACTAAGTTTGGCCCACTTTTAATAGGGAAATTCAAGGATAAATTTATTTAAAATTATAAATTGCAACTCATCCCTCATGCACAATCTTCCCCTATGGTGGCTTGTGGGAAAGATGTGCTGGAAAATGAATATGTATATCTATGTAAGGGTTTGGTTTATAGATTTAACAATATGTTGTCTACCTTGCTTGATTTACACAAATGGGTATTAGATTCTTGGAAGCCTTTTGTCAAGGGTAAGAGCGAGCTCTTCACTTGTGTGATGGGATGCTTCATTAAATATTTTAACTCTATAAGGGAAAAGGATTCAATGCTTGATGGAAGGTTCTGGATGGGGAAGCACTCTCTCTCAATCAAGCCTTGGACTACTTCCTTCAATCCCCTTTCTAAACCCCTCAATGTTAGACCCATGTGGATTCGTCTTTTGAATCTTCCTCTCTAGATTTGGAAATATTCCTACTATGAGACCATAGAAAATTCTATTGGTTGTTTCTAGAAGTTTGACTTTTCTACTCCCTACATGGGTCACTCTATATTTTCTTGAATCCTATTGGACATTGACATCTCCAAGCATCTCCATGAGGATGTTAAATTGATGGTGGGGATAGGCCTTGGACACAACCACTTGATTATGAGGGTCTCCCCTTCATATGTAGATTTATTATCCTTCAACCACTTGGCTATTGATCATCCTCTCTCTCGATGTAAGGGAATTGCAATGTGGTGAAATAATGCCAACGAAGATCACTTGACCATTCATTCCTTTGACTCTTTGGTTGATGATTCCTCTCAGGATGACATTTCTTCTTAATATGTTGGTGTGAATGAGACTCTAAAAATTCCTCTTGTTGCTTCATTGACTCATATTAGTGAATCCCAACCATCCTCCACTTAAATTACCCAATTTTTTATGCAATTGTCTTTAATTATGATTTAGTCTTCTCATGAGGTGTTTGTTCAACCTGCTCCAGCTTAATTGTTCTTTGTTTCTACTACCCACTTAGTTGAGGCCTTTATGGAATCCCCTACCCACTTCACCTAGTTTTTTAGACTTGGATGAAGATATTTTCAAGAATATTATACAAAGGTGAAAGAAATTTATTCCCAACTCTCTCCCAATCTCAAACTAGAGTGAAGGGTGTGAGGTTTAATATGGTTGGATCTAGTATTTCCTAGATTAGATCCCTATGATCTGTATTTTTTTACCTTTTAGTTGTTGTTCTTAGTAACTTGGTTGCATTAGCAATTGTTTTTTTGTGTCCCATATCTCATGGTACTCGTCACATCTACCTAAGGGCCACTTCATTGTAAACTCGTTCCATATTTCTAAGGTTTTCTTCATTGTAAAAGCTTTAGGCCCTTTCAAAACCTTATTTTATCAATATCAAAAACTTTCTTATAAATGAGGCATTCATAGAGTATATTGGTTAGACCCATTTTATTTTATGCCTCTTATTGTGTTTCTTTTTTGTTCTTATACCTTTATGGATAATGCACAATCACCGTTTGGTGCATGTTAACACAGTAAGGGTTATGTACAACATTTGTCTGTTCATCTCCCCTATCCTATGTTATATTTCTTCTATTTCATTTTTCTTGTTCTTTTGGGATGAAATAAAATTATAGAGTATCTACAAAACACCCTTATCATGTGGACCAAAAATATAGCCTTCCATTTCTTTTTGGTTCATGTTAGTTATACTTCTTTCATTGTGCATTCTTCATACAATTTTAGGATAATACAAAGTTAAGGAGTGCCTCAAACTACTCTATAATATGAACTAAAAATGTAGTTTCCCTTATTGTGTGGTCTCTACCATTCTTTAAGTTGTAATTTTCTCATTTTTTAATAATTTTAGGGATGATGCAATAGTTCTTCAAAACACACTCTCATCATGTGGACCCAAAAACTTAAGATCTTTCTAGTTTGGTTTATTTTTTTCGCCTATTGCTTTTATTATAGTTGTTCTACTTCTCCCCTTTCATCACACTTTGTCCCTTACATTGTCTATTTCAACCTTTTCACTTACACAGTGCTTGTGCTTTTTCCCTTTTGTTCATGAAACATAAAAGAAATATTAAGATATTATTGTTTGCCTGCAATCGAGTGATATACTCACATCAAAAATGCCAAAATATCTCCTTACCTATAAATTAAAATGTTGTGATTTTTTATTTCCTTAATGAAGTTGTAATTTTAATTTTAGGTTTAGTTTTATAACATGAGCATTCTTGTGTTGATAGTTTATCTCCAATGTTATGTGATGCTATGATTTTATTAATTCCCAACCATAATTGATCTTTTTTTCCCCTCTTTGGAGGCTTGATTGGCTTTTCCTTGTTTTGCATTCCTTCACTCTCCTCTCTCCCCCTTTTCAAGAAGAAAGTCTTGCATACTATCTAAAACCATTCCTCATCCTAATGACAAATCATGGAGTTTTTTTTTATTTCTGATATAAAAACCCCCATAAATAATTAAATTTAGAAGCACTGTTATGAATATTGTGGATTGTGGAAATACTACAAATCTTATCGATATACTCACTTCTTTTACATTGTAAAATATTTGTACATCAATGGTAAATTGAATAGAAGAAAATATTAAGCCACATTTCTAAATACTATTTCACTAATATTTATCACATGCAACATTATGCTTAAAATAATCTTTCGTATGCTCATTATGTTGTTTCAGCACACATTAATTTTACATAACATTTTATTTCCTAATTTGTCAACTTATTTTTTATCACATATCATTGTCTAGTGTTGCTAGTAAGTGTAAACTATCAAGCACAACACTTACCCTCACAGTACTGGCATCATTGGGGGTAAAACTCTCTTGTTCACCTATTTGAGCTTACATGATCATATTTTTTTCATTAACAAAATTTAGGCCACAAAGTATTTTATCTAGGATTACCTTTCTAAAAACCTTTCCTTACCTCAAATTGATCATAAAATATTATATGCATCACTTTAAGTGGCATATTTTTTACATTATTTCATTTACAAACACGATACATTGCTTCATGAATCCTTACACTACACAATGGTTAAAGTGACAACTTTATAAGCCTACAACACACAATGGTTAAAGTGATTTCACCATAGAACCTACACCAATCGCATTGATATTGGATTGTATCTTTCATGGAGGCTAACTTGATAACTCAATGATTGTCACATAGAACATGATCATCTCTACTTGCTCAAACTCTTTTTCTAGGTTTCATGTAGGCCAACTCAATCACATCTTGAGAAATTCCCTCCAAATTTTATGAGATGAAATTGAATCAATTTTCTTTAGGACATTTTCACTGTGTATGCTAGTTTCTCCTAATGTGTTTTTGCAAATCTACAAACAATGCTCAAGAAAATATGAGACAATATTGAGTAAAAGCCTTTTGTATATTTCAAATTAAGTGTTATAAATACAAGTTCCAACTTTAGTTTAATATACTTGACTCACTAAGCTCACATGTATGCTAAATTAAGGGGAAAATATAGATATAAAAAAGTGCCAAGTCATTTAACATTTACTTATAATGTCATTGTTTGATAAGCATGATAATAGCACACTAGTTGCTCCTAATCTTGCACCTTGTGACACATTTAACCCTTTAAAATTTTAACCTTTTTTCAATTCCTACATTTCCACTACCTTGGACACCTTTGTGCTTGTAGTCATATCCATAATGACCAAAAGTTGTTTTCCCCCATTTTAATTACTTTTTTACTTCAATTCACATGTCTATCCTCTCCTTCATCCAAACCATTAAAAACGCAATGATTATTCTTAAAAAATAAATGATGGAATGAATACAAAAACTACTAATAAATAAAACCAACAACACTTGAAAAAACGTAACCACACACAACCTAATCTAGAGTATTTATCACTTGAAAAAATATTCATTAAAACACTAGAACAACAAATGGACAAGGTTCGTTGCATGAAATTTCTAATGTGGGGTTTTGCTCCTTTCTAGAGACCCCCCCTCCATTCACTTGACATTGGGACTCCAAGGACTTTAGGTCCCTATTTCATCCAGGCTTTGTTGTCTTTCAATTTGTTGCAAAATTTTCATTATTCCCACTGGTTGGACTCAAGATGGGGTATTATGCAGATGAATGCTTCCTCTGTTAGGTTGGTGAGGGATGGATTGCCTTCCAACTTTTCCTTGCACACTTCTAATCATTGCCTAGGCAAAGCTCCTTTTGATTTGAACAATTCTTGCATCATTTTGAGGGTCCCTGATGATGTTAACAAACATGGGGAATGCCCTCATTGGATGGTTTTTGGGCTTCCATCAGAATATTGATATTGTTCAAAGTTGGGTTCTAAAAAGGTGGCACATGCCTAGTCAAGTTTAAGCAGTTGCCATGACAAATGAATTTTCCTTATTCTCTTTTCAATCCTTTGAGGAAAGAATGAGAATTTTGTAGGGAGGTCCTTGATTCCTTAGTGAGTGTAATCTTTCATTGAAAAATGGTCTATTGGTTTTTTATGTTACCAAGGAAAACTTTAGTAAGGTCTCTATTAGGTTAGGCTCTTAGGTTTCCCTTTAGAGTATTGGGACATTGTATTCCCAATTCTTTTGGTTAGTTTCTATTTATTGACAATGTCATGAATTCTATGAAATGTTTAGTTTTTGCTACATTTTGTGTGTGTTGATATTGATAAGATGCTACCAAATGTTATAAAATTATGTTCCAAATTTGGTGTATGGGAGAACAGAATCCACCATGTCTTCATAAATTTTCTTGCATTGCAATGAAGTTGGACACTTCTCCCATTCTTTTCAAGGTTTCAAAGAGAAACACCACATTCAAACATAAGGCATCAAAAATCCTCCTATGTGTGGCAAAGAGTGTCAAAATGTTGCTAAATAGTGATTTGATATAAGGAAAGAGAGAAAGACATGTAGGGGTCTACTCTTAAGAACAAGAGAAAGCCTAAAGTTGTGACTTAAGAGTTTGTCGGTTGTGCCTAGCTCCTCTCAAAAAAGGGTAGTATCACCCATTTGGGTCAATCTTTTACTCCACTTAACATTTCTTTGACAAGGCTTGGTTTTAAACCTCCATGATTATTGCCATGGCTATCCTTTTGTTGTGACATTGTTGTCTATTTCTCAAGGGCCTCTTTGATTTTAAGGTTCATTTCTTTGTTTTTTCTTGTCTCATGTTGTTGTTGGCTCTTGTCTCTATGTTTTAGTCTCGTGAGATTGTTGTTTGTTCTTATTGTACAAGGTTTTGGTGCCCTTTCAAAACCCTCATTTAGCTCTAATCAAAAGTATTAATCTAATAGAAAACAAATGAACAAGATTGTTACCATACAAATAACATTGTATTGAACTAAAAAGGACCGTGTGCATATTAACCAACACACACACAACTTGAATATAAAAAAGTCAAAAGCAAAATTTAGAACTTTGATAGCTCCTCCTAAATAAAAAATAGCCAAATAATAATACAAATAGCGAACATTCTCTAATCATTTTCCTTTTGTTTTCTTTAACTTATATGTACACCCTCCTCTGAAATTCTTTACCTTTGAAATCTAAAACATGTTTCCTAAAACCTTAATCGGAAAAAAGAAAACACACCAAGTAGACTAAAACCCTCCACGTTTCCTATTTTTAATTACATGTTGCCAAAGTAGAGATCAATTCTATAGTTTTAGAATTGCCCTCGAATCATTTGAATTTGGATGTTAATCTTAATGTTTTCATTTGGATAATGTACAAGAGTGATAACATCAAAAGGTGACCTTATTTTAGAAAAATGGAAGTATGCATCTTTAAATTACTTGGGAATAGACCTTCAGAGCATTTCAAATGCGAAAACATCCATTAGGTGGGTTACAAGAAATTTTGTGGGTCTTTCTTAATCCAAAGTAAGGATGCCTTCTCTTGCGAAAACATTTCCCCAGGGTTTCTCAAATGACCAAATCAATAAGCTAGACCAATATATCCCTCTAGTAACCAAATTCATAATAAAATATATATGCGACAGTTGCAGGCTAATTTCTACTGCATGAGCCTTGAGGTATGATGCCAGCCACCATTTACTCACTTGGGTGTGTTAATCTTGACGAGGTTTCACTATTAATTGTGTTCTAGTAGTATCCACTGCTTTTCGTTATGATCAATATCATGCAATCTGATACTAAGGTGAGTGCATGCTGAGGAATGTCAAGTGTCATTTCTGGTTTCTTGAGCACTTTGGCTGTATTATCATGCACATTTACTGGGTATTTCTCTGTATCGTTTCTTTTCCATCCTACTTTTGTTAGTGGTGTTGATGTGGAAACATCAAGATGGTGTACAACATTGACAATTCATTTTTAGTGTGGTCTCCCTTCCATCTTACAACAATTAATGCAAGTGCAACCTGTTGAAAGACTGCAGAGGATACCAAGCCAGAGATAATGATTTTTTTGAATGCTTTGTGAGTTGACCATTCTTGCCAATCTTAATGATGCTTAATGGCATTGCATGTGTACGGTAAGACATTTCAGGGCATTCATTGTTAAATTTGTGATAATAGACCAGACCAGTCCAATGTTTGGTTTGGATTGAAAAGTGCACGTGAGACTGAGGATATTATTGCCTGTCACAATCATAACAGCTGAACAATTATATTAATAACCCATACATCGGAGATCAAATCATCTTCAAAGAACAAGGAATCCAAATGCTTGTTATTTAGTAGTTCGCCATTATAATAATTTTAAAAAACAGTATTAAAGGGTAAAAATAAGAGTGGAGAAAAACTTATTGTTCATCGTCCAAAGAGAGATACCTCAAAACTAATTTCAAATGTTAACAAACAAAAATGGGGAACGTGATCATTTTAAGTTCCACTATAAAATACGAGCCTCCAATATACACATGAAGTTTGAAACCACAGTCCTGATTGTCAAATGCTGAGATATCGTGTCAAATCTTCATCTGCGGGCATCAAGAAAGACTGCACAAACAATAAAATGCAGCAGTCTTGCGATATGAAAGATTTAAGTGGATAAGGCATAGATTTGCTAGTTGGCACAATTCCTCTTAGTGCTCCAACTTCCAAGCATGTTAACCGCAACAAAGGATAACCCTTCCCACAATCACTTCAGAGCTTTACAGAACCAAGTAGGCACATCGTGATTTCCAATGCAGAATAAATTTTTAAAACTACTTACATTTCATCATCCAAGAGAGGAAACCTCAAAAACCAATTTCAATATGTTATCAAACAGAAATGGGAAAATTGATCATTTAGCTCTGCCCTAAAATAAGACCTTCCAATATACATATGGAATCACAGTGCCAATTGTCAGATGATGAGAAAAAGTGTGCAAGCTGACTCATCCGTGAGCATAAAGAAAACCTGCACCAACAAGAAAATAGCAGCCTTACAATACGAGAGAGAGAAGTCAATAGAAGTAGATAAGAAGAGAGTAATAAAACAAAAATTTGCAAAAGATAATAAATTAAGAAGTTCCTTTTACAAAAAATAATATGTGGTCCCCCTAGCCACAACGACTATTGAACTGTTGGGGATTACCACTTTGATGCATCTGAGTCAGTAGTGCTGAGTAACACCCAGGAGTAACAAACACCAAAGGCCCATAATTCTCGATTGGACTTGTGGGATCGCAGGGGAAAGTGATATTCTCCTCTTGCCGATGGTCATAGGTGGGATCCAACTATGACTATGACTATGGTCATAGGTGGGATCCAACTATGACTATGACTATAGGTGTGCCATTGCTATAGATGGAAACCACCATCGGGGTGATACCAGTTACTTGCAGGTTTAGTTCCACTAGGGAGTGGGGGCAGACAATGGAGGATGAATTCCATTGACAGGGAATCCTGTTTAGCTACCATCCCCACCCTATATAAGTGTAACCCCAAGTTTCCGAGACGGGGACGGCAGAGCGAGTCCCCAAGTTTCCAATTTTTCAGGTCAAATTTGGAGACAGCGGAGGGACAGCTATATGAAATATAGAAAAAATTAAAATATATAGGGAAACTTTAAATATTCATATGAAAACATGGATGAAGCATGCATATATACATAATAGAAACTTAGCATATGACATTTGTTTTAAGAATTCATTGCCAGTATAGTTTTTTTCAATTACAATATGAAAATCACAATTAAAAAAACACAGTACACTGCTGCCGTCCCCTGGCCGTCCCGTCCCCAGGACGGGGATGGGGACGGGGGGCTTTAGATCCAGGGATGAGTCGCCGGATAACAATATATATATATATAATTGTATAGGAGGAAGTTGTTGTCATTTGGTGAAGCAGAAATCACCCCAGGCCAAGGAGGAGTCTTGAATCAGAGCCTGGGGCCCCAAATCCTTTTGCCAAGCCAAGATCACAGCAATGACCCAGCAGGGGCCACAGAAATAGAAATGCCCTTGTTGAGCTAATAATAATATATTATTTAACATTTCATCATCACAGGACATTTAAAGTTTACAGAACCGATTAAGCACATGACAATTCAAATTCAGATCAAAATTTCAAAACATTTTGGCAGGCAAGTGGCAACTATTCAAATTCAAAACCTTCCAGCTACAATTGTCCCCCTGAATGGATGGATGGCATGATGGACAGATGACATGGTTTGTGCACATCAGACTGATTCTACACAAAAGAACTACACATCGTCTTTTGTAGGCTGGGACACTCTATTCAAACTAGAACCAGGGATTCTAACAGATGGGCAAAATGGTGGTATCCACAAGGGATAATTTTTGCTGGTTGGATAGTTTCCAGGACATGCAAAAGCAAGCTTGCAAAATCTCTTCCCATGATGACTAATCCTGATGTAGCTGGATAATTACAAAACTTGAATGGGACTCAGTTAAGATAACTACCGAATAGGTATTTTACAAAACATTCTGCTATACCTGGAGGGAGAATGATGCATACCTACTTGTAACAGACAGGAAGTGACAGATTATAGCATATTTGCAAGACTAAGAAAGCAGCCATCTGGGAAAAGCTATCCAAAATAAAGGCAACTAAGTATTTTGCAATTATTTAACCATGACCAAAACCAACTACAAGGTTAAGGGCTTACACCTAAAACTTGATGATCAGCTTACCTTGCTACCAGAGGACTAATATGAAAGAACACAATACAGGATACAGAAAAGTAGGCAACTTACTAACTATTAACACATTCAAAGAAAAGCATTTTATTAATCCCTAAAAGGATGTAATAGGCTTTCATGAAAATGACGATATTTTACATTTCACAATGTTTCAAACAGGTAAGAGGCAGCACAAAGCTCACCATTGTTCTTCATTTTTGTCTTACTTGAATATTAATACAGAATATTCAAAAACAATCTTCTGCATATAAATTGTAACATCTTAAAGTCCTCTGAAACAAACATCTGACTTGTTACATGCAGCTATGAACACTAATCTTTGAAGCAAACAATTGAGAATTGATAACAAACAGCTGATGATTATGCCTGTCTCCAAGTTGTAATTCTTTAATGTTCATCTCAGATCTGTACATTTCAAATGCTGCATAATTGCCCTGACATAAACAGAAGAAACACACGATGTCTGACTCTCCATTTTCCTGAATATAAACAGAAAAAGATGTATACATATCTACAAATTATTGTACCGAATAAAAATTCTAGAACCAGGCCATTTATACCCATTCATCCATCCATAGTCCATAGAGGATTGGCCACTTCTAGCACACATCCACCATATGCTTGCAATCAGTATATGGCAGCCATAAATACATTGGTCAAGCTCATAAATGACAGATGATATTGTAGCAATTGTTTTCTACAAAACTTACTAACATATGCGTCTCTGCTAGGGAAATACCTTATCAGTGTCCCGATACAATGTCTTCAATCAGTTGTTGGGAGACACAACTAGACCTTAGGCCTAAAGAAGAAGAAACCGGAACAAACATTTAAAAAAGGAAACATTGACAAGAATGATCCACAGTTTCAAACAATGAAAACACTTTCATGAAGAACCGGAATACACATTTAAAAGTGATAACCCTGACCATATCACACAAGAAAACTGCTTATTGATACCATACAGGATTGAAATAATGTACAGAAATTGATCACAGTTGTGAATACAATACTCATGATCGAAGAGTTTTCCCTTAGTACTTCTAGTCATTATTAACTACTATAAAGAAAAAATTAAAAAAGGCACCATCAAAATTATATCTAGCACTAGTATTGCATGAATTACTTTTATGCTTTCCCTTTAAGTAAACACTTCCAACATTGTTAAGACATTATTAATTACAATGAAGAAAAGATTAAAATAATGTGCCTGCAAAAGTATAGCTTGCAGAAGCATTGCATGACTTGTGTTTCCTGATGATCTACATTTAAAAGTAGCACATATTCTACCAGAGATTATAATGAACTTGAAATCTAATCTATTGTTAAATTGCTTGCATTCCTAGTAGAGTAACGAGTGCTTTCCATTATTATTGGCCATTAATCATCAGCCCTCATTTACATAAGCTACACATCCCATTACTAGCACCTAGGGCCTAAACATAGACTATCAGGGCCTTAAGAAAGGGCCTTAAGAAAGAATATTATTTACCAGGCTTTGCACTCAAAAATATATGGCATCTGGAAGAACAATTAGGGTTAATCCATGCAGGCTGGTGAATCACAGGTGCAGGGGAGAAAGCTTAACTACTAATCTAGAGCCGATAAAAACAATTCCTACTGTTTGATACAGCATTCGTAATAGTTAACAATTAGAAAACTTGAAGCGTTTCTCTTAATGAAATGGCTGATCTGAGCTTCTCACAGATGCATATTATTCTTCTGTGGATGAAAATGACAAAGACTGTCACTTCACCAAAAAGAGATGGCCATGAGAATAAAATAGCATGGTCCTTACAGAATTGAAAAAAAAAATCATCAGTGTAGCTACATACAAAAGTGGCAGGTTACTCAAACAGGTGTTTGAGTCTAATTAAGCCAGCAGTCATGCACTGATTTCACCCTCATTAGCAGCTGCTTAAACTTCACAGTGTGCCAATACTGGTACCAGCCATAGCAAGAGCAATGCGTATATCAATGGCAGCTGCAATTACATAGAATTTCACTCCTATTGAGAATTTGTAGTAGCATCACCGCTCTCGCCCTGCTGGTGCTGGCTAGTTCCCATGAATTGGTGCTCTGATTTCATATTTCTATTATATGCATTCATTGATGTCAGCACTCCAAAAGGACCTTCGCTTCCCAGGCCGAATCCAGGCCCACTGTGTGAAGTATCTTGCAAAAGCATTGACGTCAAGGGCATATGTCTCAGGTGTCCATGTGGAAATTCCAGCCCCATTCCTCCAGAGAGATTGATTCTGGGCATAATCATGCCACTGGACAACACTGATGTAAGAGGCATACCACCAGGATTGGCTACAGAAGCGGGGTTACTAGGACCAGAAGGAACCCCTGAAGCAGAAGTCATGCCATACATGGGACCACCTGAACCAGATTGAAAAGCCCAAATCTGGGGATTCGAAGAACCACCACCCATAGTGCCAGGAGTCGAGGATGAGGTTGCTGTAACAGGAAGCATCCAGATTGCCCGAGGCATGGAGGCCCCACTGTCTGGAGCTACTGCCCACATGGGCATTAAGCCGGGAACTTGTGGAGGTGTATTGACCTCGGTTACTGATACCTGCGTTTGAGGAGGGGCCTGCAAAGGGGTTTGTCTTGCTGTTGGGACAGACCTTACGGGCATTGCACCCATTGGCATAGATGAGCTCAGTGGGTCCTGCTCTTTCTTAACAGTCTGTACTGCTCTAACTTTTTTCTTAGGTCTGGTATTATCCTCTTGCCCAACTACTGTTCCCGACACATCTGGGCTTGTCTCAAATTTTCTTGTCCTTTCCACCACATTATTCTTGTCCTCATTCTCATCCCACTCAGCCTTAGCCCTTGGTTCTATGGTAAGATGCCTTGAACTAGTGGGACCAGCCATGGCTGATGGGGCAGAGGACCTTACAGAGTTGCCAAGAGACATTTGCAGAGCAGGAACGGTTCCAGTGCCTGTTGCTTCAATGATTTGAGGCTCTGCCTGTTCTAGTAGCCACTTGATTGTTTCCCCATCAGATTTGTGGCCCAACTCCCTCGTCAACTGAAATATCCTGGCTGCACAGACAGCCGGCATTCTTATCCTCCTTCCTCTTCCTTCCACCTTTGTGTGCCTGTCCTTGGTCGAGGACCTCTTGGGTGGTGCCTTCTTCACAACCGCCAATTGCTGCTGCTGCTGCTCCTGCTGCAAAATCAGATCTTTTTGCTGCTCAGCTTCTCTTTCCTCCTCCTTGACGTCAACAGACTGAAAAGTTCCCGTCATCAGCGCCAAATTACTGTTCTCAGAAGAAGGCTCAATTCCAGAAGCCCCGGGCATAGCCTGTATGCCCAATGATCCCATGCTCAACTGGGTCCCTTGCTGCTGCTGTTCTTCGCCATTCCCATGCACCCCAGAATCCATATGAAGCACTCAAATTCCTTTTCAATAAATTAGCAGCTCCTTAACCAATTAAACATGAAACTTTCTCAACTTCCCAAAGAGTTGCTTCTCTATATCAGGTCTGAAATCCAAGCTGGTCTATTCTACTCAAAGCGGGTCTCGTTTATTTCTCTAAGAACAACGTGGGTACCCATAACAAACACACGGGGCATGCATTCAATCACAAAAAGAACAAAACCAATATTTTTATCTGAACAGCATATATTTGTTACCATGATTGGTGTCGGCCGAGATTAAGCAGCTTCAGGTCGGCGGTGTACCGTTCTCCCCAATCTTCAAATTTCTCTCAAACGCTAACAAGAACACAATGGTTTTGATCTTTCCTCGAAAATACACCATATAGATGTGCTCCAAAAACACCATACGTCACCTCTACACGAAACCCAAACCATGTAAGGGCTGGAAATCAAATATTTCGTGATTCCCTAATTAAGACGCGTTCATTCATTCAAGCAACAGTCTACACTGAATGAACAAACAGCTTGCAAAAGCGCGCGTTACATGAACAAGACCCCAGAAAAGCCTGGAGGTCGTAAGCTATAAATTTGGTTGCGTGAGACCTAAATTGGTAGGAAAACAAGACAGGGCAAGGTACACGAGTACTAAACTAGTACCCCCACTAAATTAGGGCTACAATTAGAGGGACCATAGATTTCAGGACCCGAAGAGGCAAACAAGTACAAGATCATTAGGGCTCCCGCTAGATTTGGCAAAGGAAAATAAGCAGGGAAAAAACAAAAAAACGAGTAGTAGATACCAAACTGGTAAAAAAACGAAAAAAAAAGAGAAGAAAACCAAGTGTTCCTCTGGAAACAAAGGCGGCTTTGGGCTGGTTGGTTTTCCCGTTTGCAGTGGCAATGGGCATTACGCATGCGCCTTGTTGTCTGTGCCGCTATTTTCTCTTCTGCCTGCCTTATATTTCTACTTCCTGGTGGGCCTCCGAATTTGAATATAAATAGAGTGGGCACCAGAGGGGCAAAAGGCCACACTTTTTTATTAAAGAGGAAAAATAAATTAAAATAGGGATTCCATGTAAGGTGGTTGGGTGAAATGGGGGTGGAAACTAGCGAAGAGATCCAGGATTTTGGACACTCTATGCGTTTACACGTGCAATCAGCACCATCCTTCGTTTTACCACTATCTTGGCTTGGCCCCACTTAACCTTAATGCTCATTTTGGGTCCCCACCTTCCACAAATCTTTTCTTTATGTGTCCAACTAGGGTTCGTGGGTATAGGTTAAGGATGTTCCTCTTTTTCTTCGCACCGTGTAATCAGTCAAACTAATTTGGTGAATGGGTCAATTTTTAAAATTTTGGATTTTAGATTAATGTCAAATTTTATGTAGTTTATTACGAATCAAGTTTTGATGAATGTTTGTGACATGTTAAAACGGACGAGGTTGAGATTTTGACAAAGTAGATATCCTTTCATTTTTGGCTCTTGTTCTTAATCAAAGGGTTGAAAAACAATAGAACTTGTAAAACTTTTAAAAATAAATAAATAAAGTATGTAGTATTAAAGTCAAGTATCATTTTGAGATAAAAAAAAGTTTGTAATTTATTTTTATTTATTCTAAGTTCATTTTGATTATGTTATAATTAGTGTACAAGGGGTCTATAGAGATCTATTTTAGTGTAAAAGTTGGTAAATAAGTTGAACTTAATTTAATTTTATCTATTTATTTGTTACTTTGGATCTCATCCATGGACATATAATTGAACTATTTTAGAATTAAGTTTCACATATACAAAATGATATTAGTGTTGACAGTGGTGTTAGCACATCCAACTTGCTAACCAATAATGAGTTATTGCTCCTTTTGAAAAGTAGAAATCTACTCCAATGTTCCTTTTAAGTCGGGTTTTGATCGTGTGGAACAACAAAGTGATCGTTGTTAACGTGCTTCAACAAGGGACCTAGATTGTTAGATTTCCTGAAAATGATATTTATAATATGCAATTTAAAATAATAGTTCTAATACTTGGGAAATGAATTGCACATTCCCATTCGTGCACATTAGATTTATCAATTATTATGCTCTTTCTCTATGATTTCATATCACTTCAAAAGAAAAGTTAAAATATTTAGAGTAACAAGGAAGAGTTTAAACAAATGCTAAATTAAACGGATAATGACAAGATTCATTCCATTAATCAATTATGAATGTTTAAAAGAAATCTCACAAACCATTGTTAAAGAAAATAACCACTCACACAGTTGTTATTAACAATAATGCAATCTTCTAGGGAAATAAAACCAGACACAAGATTTTCAAGTTTCATAAAATTAGAACGCCATCAAACATGCACAGATCTGAGACAAAATATTACTTCATTCTAAAATAACATACAAGATTTCATTAATTTGTTCAACTCAAAAAAATTGAAACAATCATACCATTACTATTAGGATGGGTGGCATTATAATTTATATCCTAAGTTGGTTTATGTGTCTTCGTGTTCTTTGGAAAGTGTTCTAGGGGACAAGAGGGGTAAAAAAAATATTATTTATTTTCCTATGACAAATTGTAATTGCATTCAAAGAGGTGGATCCTCTATAGTGACGGTTACAAGGCACCCTGAAAGAATATTCCTCTTGGGCATCCAACTTTGTGAGTGGGGACCACTTTGGTGTGCATGTCCTTGCATGTTATTTGCATATTTTGCATGCTCTTGCATAGTCGGGCACCCAAGTTTGCATGTTGGTGCATGCTCTTGCATGAAGCCATTAGAGCTATCAGAGAGTTATGGAGCACTTGATATTGACCAAATCTGATTGGTTGTGGGTTAGGCATCCATGTGAAGGCCATATGATTATTCAATATTTTATGCCATGTTTATGGGTTGTCCACTTAGGGGGTGTGGGTTTTTCCAAGTGGTTTTTCTTGTTGTTTTGGGATATCATTTGTGGTATTCTCTCCCACAAACTTCTATATATTGGAGCCTTTAGATGGTGGCTTGTAGAGTTTATTTGCAAGTTGTCAGAGTGATGAAGTGCTACCAATTTTGAGAGAAGATTGTTGTATTGATGTACTTCTTTGAGGATTAATACAAATAGTGTATCTCTTTGGATGTGGATTTTTTTCCCGCAAGGGTATTCCACGTATATCTTATGTCACTTGTGTTTAGAAATTTGTGGTATTATTGTTTTTCTTTCATGTTTGGAATCGTTAATCACATATCTCTTTATGGTAATTTTGGATACACATAATTTCATATTTGAAGCCACTTTATTAAGTTCATATTGCTACAAGTTTTACCTTGAATTTCCAACAATTTCCAATACACCAAATTGAGATGCATGCAAAATAGGCATAATCCTTTAATTCATAAAAATATGCTCTTCACAAAGTCAGTAGGAAACCCATGCTAAGAATGTATAAGTTTATCTTGTAAACAATACATCAAAACCTGATCCTTTGGAATGATCCAGA
This sequence comes from Sequoiadendron giganteum, assembly GCA_007115665.2. Classification (NCBI taxonomy): domain Eukaryota; kingdom Viridiplantae; phylum Streptophyta; class Pinopsida; order Cupressales; family Cupressaceae; genus Sequoiadendron; species Sequoiadendron giganteum. The sequence continues at coordinate 28,696,073 of CM021107.1, read as the reverse complement.
ATAAAAAAATGTATAGGACATTAGATTCCATAAATTGTGGATCTGAAGCAAGAGCTAACTAAAACCAACTTCATCACCCTAGATCTATCTGAGTTTAATTTAAATCGAACTAAAAGCTAACTAAAGCACCTTAGTTTCAATTTTGAGACCAACTAAACTTAAACTAAAGAAACTAAAATAGCTTAACTAAAAGTAAACTAGAATCAAATGCTATATTTGGTATTATAGTATGGGCGTTGATTTATTACAAAATTTATTCAAAAATAAGATAAAACTAGGAACTCTGAATTTAGCTAACTGGGGAAGTTCTCGGTGAAGGCAGAGATTACTTCGTTCATCTTCTCCATAGGCGAGCCCTGATGATACTGAAGCTTTTTTATTTGATTGAAAGACGAGTTCTCCATTTGTTCTTGCAAGCTAACAAAGGCAGTTATCTCTTCTTGGAATGAGTGAATGCTTGCCTTCTTATTCATCATCTTATCAATAGCCACCTGGGTACCTTGACCCTGCATCAGCTTCTTCAACTCTTCTAACATTTTATTGGGAGCTTTCACTAAAGTAGGTATTTCCCAGAATGTGCAATCCAAGTTTTCAATAAATTATTGAATCTTGGTCATAACATGTTCAACTAGACCTCTATTTTTATTTAATATCTTGACCCTCAATTGTGCAGCCTTCAACCATTCAGGAATTTTATCCTAATCTTCTTCTTCAATTACTATAGCCTTGATCAAATCTATTGTAGGTGTTATCTTTAGTTTATGCAAAATTGGGATGTAATCCTCCCAAACCAATAATTCTTTATCCACCCCCACCTCAATTTATGGGGCTAGACTATCCTCATCATAGGAATTTATTTATTTCCTTAGCACTCTGATAGCTAAGGCCAAAAAATTAGATTTCCATTGTTCCATTGCCGGAATCCATCCCTCAGGGTCAAAATGTCTGACCTCTCCCTTCAATGTCGCTTGTAAGGTGGATTTTGTAGACATCGAAATTATCCTGATTGATATCACACACCTGATCCTGATTTACTAACATCAGTTCTTCCTTGATCACTTCTTTACTAACCAGTTAATTAAATAATCTTTATTTAATTAATTCATCATAATTACTCTTTTAATTAAATAAATCATTTTATTTGATTAAATCATATTTCTTCTTTTAATTAAATAAATCATGTTATTTAATTAATCCTAATATTTCCTCTTTGATTAAATAAATCAATCTTATTTAATCTTAATGTTCCTCTTTAAATTAAATAAATCATTTTATTTGATTAAATCACTATCTTCTTTTAATTAAATAATTCATTTTATTTGATTAAATCATATTCCCTCTTTTGATTAAATAAATCACCCTTATTTGATTAAATCTAACATCACCCCTTTTGATTAAATAAATCAAACTTTATTTAATTAAATCTAATTCCTCTCATTTTGATTTAAATAAATCCAAAAATCTAAGTCAAAATGTCAAATCAAACTAATCTCCACCTAAGTTAATTAAATCCTAATTAACTCTTAACTCTAATCCATCAAATCCTCTAGATTTTGCAACTTGCACATGTAAATCAATTTAATTGATTTATAAATTCTCCTATTTTCATTCAAAAAGGCATCTTGATGGAATATTCTTCCAATTTGAAATATCCCTCCAAAAGGATTTGTCCTCCAACATGGCATTAACTCCTCTTACAAGTCCTTTTTCTTGAGCCCGGTGGCATTAACTCCTCTTCCACATCCTCTTCCACATCCTCTTCTAAGCAATCTTTCAAATTTCAAATTTCCACCTAATTGCATTTATGTGCACATTCACCAAAATGTGCTCATTCCACATCCACTAGCATGTTGACAAGTGGCACCTTGCCATTGGCTCATGTTTAGTCCCATATTCATCCCATTTGCTCATTTCTCCATCATTCTCTCTTATAAATGGAGAGCTCTTCTATTGATTTTGGAGACACAACTTTATGCAAAGTCATTATCTTCATATTTTAGTCAAATTCATCTATTGTTCATCAAGTCTTCATAGCATTTCATCTATCTTAGCTAGGTTATGGTCAAATTTCATCAATGAGCACACAATAATCAACAAATTTTCATCAAAGCTTTGCAAGGAATTAGGAAAGGGCTATTTTCCACATCAAAATAGCACCAATTCCCTCATGGGATGTTGGTTTGAGCATTTGAAGAAGATTCATTAGCTTTCATTAATCATTTTACTTTGTTTCTTGTTCATTTTGTTTGAATGAATTTCATGGGGAATGATTTTTTTAGACTTGTTTAATGACTAATGTTGTGTTGTTTAATGATGTTTGAACAGGTCTAGAGCAACCATTCACAGATTCAAGAGTAATTGCATCCACTAGCTTGATTAAGTTAGTAATACATATTTTCAGTTGGACCACTTGAGCTTTGAGATCCTCATTCATGTTCTCATCCTTTTAAGGATAGCAGAGATAGATATCTAAAGAGATTGTTGCTCTCCTTCCCTTGTTTGGATGCCTAGATCAACTTTCCTGATCTGGTAATATTCGGTCCTCATTTATGTTTCAATCTTATCCAATAGAGAGATGGCTCTTTGATTTGTTCTATTTCCTTGCTTGTCCATGGTGATTGTGGATATTCTTCTATCCCTTTTCTTCCTCTTTACATGAGATTGGGAGGCTTCGGATAATATAATCAAACTCTTCTATGAGCTACCTTCCACATATGTCCTCTATCTTCTTTGAATAGTAGGATTAAGCTAGATAGACACATTAGAGGACACATTTCTTTAGGGAGAGGTAATTATTTTTGTGTTATGAGAGCCTTCTGAGTCAACTTGCTCAATCTCCCTTTATTATGTTTCATCTCTTGTTTATTTCTCTCCTTGGACCTATTCTTGTTGAACCTCTTGTTCAACTTCTTGCTCTTGAAGTTCTTCAGTTGTTACCTTTTCACCAGTGACTTCATCTTGAATTTCTCCTTCTTCCATAACCTCTTCTTCCACTATCTTATTTGGTGCTTCCTCTTCTCGGATAGGCGGTTCATCTCCTTGAGAAGGAGGAAGAGGAAGGTCATGTGGGGGAGAAGGTGGAGGTGGAGGTTGGATAGGTGAATTTTACTCATGAGGTGGAGAGGGTGGAGGTGAAGGTGGAGGATAATCATGTGGAGATATCATAGGAGAAGGTGAAGGCAAATGAATTCATGAGGTGGAGTCAATGGAGTTGGAGGGGGTACCTCTTTTTGAATGGTTGCCTCATAGGTGGAGGTCCTTAATATTTTCTTTCTTGTGAGAGGAACATGCTCCTCAATATCTTCCTCCTCACTTGATCCTATCTTGATTATTTCCCTCTCTTTCCTTTTCTTTGTTGTAGCCTTGGAAGATGAAGCTTTTTGGGTTTTGGTTGTTGCAGTAGAGAATCCTTCTCCTACTTGAACCTTCTTGGTGGCAGGTTGTGATTTTGGTAGCTCCATCATAGGGAAAGGAGACTTAAGCCATCTCAGTGAACAAGTCTCCACTCTTGTAGCCCTAGTGATGATGCTATCATCTTCTTGGATTGAACAATCTTCATTGAATATTGGTTGATTATAAACATCTTGCCCACTATGTATGGGATCTAATACCTTGCCATTTTCCTTGAGGTCTTTGGGAACTTGGGCCTTTGTGCAAGACTTTATCAAATTTACTATCAAACAATAGTAATAATTCATTCTTACATCAAATTATTCTTCACGGTTTTCCCAATGGTCTTCAATTGTAGGCTCATGTATGAAGAAGGACACTATGACCTTGCTTATCTTCCCAATTGGGTCAAACCAACCCCTTGGGTCATTATACATTTCCAAGGAGTACTTGGGTTGATTCTATTTCTGCATTCTTGGTGTTTTACATGTTGGCACATGAATATAATCCAATATTTATTGGGAAAGCATACCCAAACTTGCATTTTCCAGCTATCAACTTATGTATTTTTTCACTTGCCTACAAATATCCAATAATATCATTTTGTCAGATGGATACCTTGGAAACTTATATGGATATTTATGGAAGCCAACCACTTTGATGTTTGTACAGGTTCTTAACTAGATTTGCCAATTTCCCTAGTTCTTAAGTTCTTCCATGGCTTCAATGGAGATTCTCTTGGAGAAATATCCCTCCAATCCTCTAATTACTGCATATACAAATTTATCATTGACAACATAGAAATAGGTGTAGTTGTCCTCTAATTCCAATTGAGGATAATGCTCATAGATGGTCACCTCCCCAAGCTAGAAGGAACCTACTCTAACCAATCTTGAGAAAGTGGCTTGAGTAGCCAATAGATACACCAAGTATGATGTCATATAAGACTTGGTGGTCTGAAGGACACTTTTTAATTACTCATGTATGGTATCACTGATCAGGGTAGCCCAATCAATATTCATGCACAGTATCAAAAATGGTCAAAATAAACTTAACCATCCACGAGTAAAAATCCCTAGCATGAAGGTACCCAAACACTATGCTCAACAATGTTATCAAGTCTTTGGTGTCCTCCCATAATTCACTCCTATGTTGCACTTTGGCCATCTTCCTAGGATTGAGTAGCATTTGGTTTTTGATGAGGTTGAGACTAGTTGTCTCATGGTTCTCAAAATACTTCATTGCTTTCTTCATATCTATAGCCTCATATTGGGGAGAGGAAGGGATTATAAGCAATCTTTCAATCATATTTGAACTTACGTCCAACACTACTTCTCATGTTGATCCCATAATCCTCTTGTTTCTATGGTCATAATATTACACAAATGTCGATACCAACTCTAGAGATTGTACAGTTACTGGGAAGGCAGTTGCCTCCAATAAGCCTAAGTTAGCCAATGTTGTGGCTACACATGTCCTTTTTTCCTCATCATAGATCCTTCATTTGAACTCATCCATGTCTACATGTCCAAGGTTGGTGTCCCCAATTTTAGTATAAGGAGACAACATATTTGAGGGAGGATGATAACCTTTATATTTTACAAGATCTTTTGGCATATCTCCTGCAGATAAAACACCATGTGTCAAGATAATTCATAATAAATACTTCAGAGGATGAAAAAACATCATTTAATCAAGTCATGAAGACTGATAAATAACTTATATTACAAATAAAAAGCTTGTTAAAAGAATATACTAAGGAAAGAAGAATCCCATTAGGGATTGGGCTTCAGGTTTAAGCTCTGCAACTTACCAAAGAGCCAAAATAGCTTGCATGAAAGAATTCTAAACACTAAGAGTAATATACTAAAGCCTACTCTTGTTTGCAGTCCATCGTGATTTAGAGATTGGGTGTTCTATCTATGTTATGCTCAAAATATAGTTTTGATTTAAAAAATATCCCTGAATAGCGATACCTTATAATCCTACTTAAAGCCTTCGAGAATCAAGACTTAGGAATGCAACATGTTTCTTATTCATTTAAGGTCTTTGGAAGTTTAAAAGGTAGCTCTAATCAGCGATATCCAAAAAGTAATCAAAGAGCTTTAAGGGGTCGGGGATTGGGAATTTTACTTAGTATTTACCTATGAGTTCAATGTTTGGTATGACTTACTCAGATATTCGACGTCCAAAAATCTTATTATTTCTTACTTAAGACTCTCATTTCAACGATCGAAACTCGGGTGTTTCACTTAAGATTTTACCAAAACACGCTTTGAAATAAACTTGTGACTAACAATACCCAATATACTTAACTCATTTCAATAAAGCCTTTATTTTCCCTTAATGTATGGGGGGTCAGGCTTCAAAGATATCACCTAACCTTTGACTTAATTAGCAAGCAACTGATAAAGGATATTCTCTATTCCTGACATTTGGTGCTTTGAAAAAATTTACTAAGGCCAAAAGGATCAGACTTTGGGGGTCAAACATTTGGCTTACCACATATTCACTTGTCAAGAAGAGTATAAATTGAACTACTGAAACCTGATGTCTAAAAGGTGAGTTCAAAATTCACTAAGGCACGAAAAGGGAATTGGGCTTCAGGGGTCGGACATTTGTCTTGACTCATATTGCAATGGAAGATAGAGGATAAACCAAACCACCAACTCTTGATACCTACAGGATCGAAACCTCAAAAGTTCCAAGGCACAAAGACTACTTGGAAAGGGGAATGTCTAGCACTTGATGCAATGACATCATAAACATCATCAATTGGCACAACAGAACAACACACGATTTGGAAAAACCCCACAACAAAATGAAAGGAAACGACGAAGAACAAAGGAAAAAAGGAAAAAAGGAAAAAGAAATAAAAAAGGAAAAGACAAAGGACAGGGCCACTGAATCAACCAAACAACAAACAAGCAAAACCCAACATCCAACAACTAGGGAGACACCATGAATTCATGAGAAATTCAAAAGAACACGATGCCTACCTAGAATAACATCGCAAAAATGAGAGAAATCATAGACAAAGACAAAAATGATGATGCAACGACATGAATACAACACGAAACAACCCGCAAGAACCCACTCGAACACCACACAAGCACCAAAGCAAATGATAATGGCAAAAAAAGACGCACAAAATAATTTGCAAGGAGGTCATTTAAAGTTGCAAAGCTTGATAATCACTTCAATAACGAAAGGTAAATGATAAAATTCCTTCTCATTAACCTATAATCCTCTCAACAACCCTAATTAACCATCCATTAATTTTGTACTAAATGATCTATTAGAAAATTCAATGCACCTAATGGATGTGACAAGTGTGATAGTCAAGGCAATAAGACATTAGCGATGTTAGGCTTTCAAGATTAGGGGTTCGCTTCATCGAATATCCTGACATGCAAAAGTCTGAATCAATGACAACCGACACAAGGCAACAAATAGACATCAAGGTTCGGACCCACTGCATTTGGCATGCCAAGACAAATTAACCAAAAACTCCAAACCCAATAAAACACTCAAAAGAAAGGGGAAAAGGAGAGGAATAAGGAAAGAAGGGAAAAGGAAAGGAGAAGGGAAAAGGGAAAAAGGGAAAGGAGGAAAAAGGGGAGAAGGGAATAGGAAAGATACAAAGACAACAAGGAAAAAAGAAAAGAAAATGGGGGGGTTTCTTTGTTAGAAATAAAGTGGGATGTGAGAACAATGCACAACAACTAGAATTTGCAAATTCAAATTTAAATTTTGGGCCCAAGTAAACTCCCTCCAATCAATCATTACTTGTTGACTTGAGCATTCAAATTTGTTAATTTGAGTGCTAATTTTTTTCATTTAAGGGCTAACACTAACTGATGTGTATCCATTTGATGACCATTGAGACATTGAGGTGTGAAAAATCAAGATACAACTATATTATCATTGAGCATTAGCATCTCATAATTAGCTTACATCAACATCCTAAGTGTAATTGCATGTTTGCTTTTTGGCTTTGATCATTTATACTTTATCATGAAATCAACAAGGGTTTGACCAAAATAAAATATTTATCAAAATTCTAAATGGTGTCTAACTATACCACCCCTTTTAGATATAAAATTTCAAACATTAAGGCATGTAGGTTTTAGTCATCAATTTTGTGCCAATCATTTCTATGTGCAAAACTAGAATAACAAACATAGATTTTTTGACACAAAGGTATTCATTTGACATCTTTTAAGTTTTTGACACTAAAGACAAGGAAGGGAAACAAGGACATTGCAAACACAAAGATTTTAAAGTGAATAATGAAACCATTTACCTTGTTTCTTCCTTGCTCCTTTGATTGAGCTAAAGTAGAGTGCACCCTTAAGCTCCACTTGATGTGCTCTTTGTGATGGATTGATGGATGGTGGTATGTAGCTGCTTAGTAAACCAACAACACAATAGTAGGTTTGAATGATGAGAGTTCAAATGAATAACATGAGAATATGAAAATAGAAGATGATCAAATAGAAAGGGGGGGCTCTAATTTATAAATTTTACATGAGGAAATCAAGGGCCAAGATACAATATTATTTAAGGAGATTGGAGACATGGATTGAATTTGTAGTCACCTCACACATGTGCGATCAAGACATGTAAGAGATATGGAGGCTACACATGTGCAAGCAAGATAGGTGTAAAATATATGGAGACTACACATGTGTCAAGAGCATGCTCACATGTGTGTGAGAAAGGAGTGGAGTGAGTAGGCATGCTCACTGATGTGGTAGCATGAGGGGGGAAGGGACACCTCTTAAGTGATGCAAAGTTTGGATTTCAATCCATGTAGATGAATTTAATGGCTAGGATTAGATAGACCAGAATCAATGGTGAAGTGGATTTAAATATATGAGGAAATGATAATAAAGATTACTTAGTCTTAATTAATTAACTAATCAGGGATTAATTGATTAATTAAGTTGGAGGAATTGAAGACTAAGGTTATTTATTAATTAACCTTAGGGAGAAAGTGAAAATTAATAGTAAAGGGTAATTACATAAATAATTATTTATTTAATTAATTATGGGAACATGATAAATTCGCGCATTACAAAAAATAATTAATTAAATACTATTTAATTAATCAATTAGTTGAGAAAAAGCAAGATGGTTGATGGTGAATCTGGGGTGTCTATAGACACATTGGTAAATCTACATCTATTATGGGGAATCTTCATCGAGATTAGAGAAAAGTATCATTATTTTTGTTTGTTTAAATTTGAACATTTATTTTGGTGGGGTCTTTAGTTCCAAGTCATTGATTCTAAGTTTTGATTATAAGGGAAAAATAAGTTTTGAAGGGACTCAAAACCCTTTACAACATAAAAGATGAAAAGTTGCTCAAAGATAAAAACATTGGAACATCGGCAATAGCCAGCAACATACCAACAACCAAAAAACATAAACCCAATAGCAAAGAAACAACAACAAAAAACAACACATAAAGAGACTATTTCATGTTCTTTAAGGTGTTAGCCACCTCAATCTCCTGGTTATGATGCAGTTTGACCATGTCCATCAGTTCTTTCTTCTCCTCTTCAAAGGTCTTCCTCAAGTTACCCCTAGCTCTTGTACATGGGCCTTTTGCCTCATGTTTTCTGACCTTCTTCCCCTTCCCCTTTGAAGACCGGTCCTTCTCCATCAGCTCTATAAAGTAAATTTGATCTTCCCTTAGTTAGCTTATCTTGCGAAATAGGACCTCCAAAGACTCAACACTGTTCTTGACTAAACTATGGCTAACTTGCAATAACTTCTTGATGTCCGCATTAGTTTCATTGATCTTTGCCTCCAATTCAGAGAGACGATTTTCACACAGGGATCTAAAATTCATGAAGGATCACTCTAATTCCACAAGTCTTTCAATCAAAATATCCAAGGAAGAACCCTTAGGCATGTTTTTCATATTCTCTTTCAAACCCATGATCTTGATATTCACCCCATTAAATTCTTGCATTACCCACTTGGCTAGCTTAAACATGCATGTAGCCCTCGAACGAGCCATATCTAGACGCTCAAACATTGAAGTATTGTCATCATTTAGGTAAGAGAAATCACCAGATAGAGTATTCACCTTTAGTGGCTCTAGCTTTCCATAATTTGGATTAACCCCCTCATCCTCATGCATAGACTTCCCACCTAAAAGCTCCATGTTGGGCGACTCTCAAACAAGAGATTCATTGATTTCAACAACAGTATCCACAACACCCTTCTCCTTACCATGGTCCTTGGTACCCTTCAAATCACCTTTCACAACCTATTTTTGTAGCTTTGCAATTCGCTTGGATGCCCTTTGCGGTATTTCCTTGGCACCCTTATCCCCAATATTATCAGGCATGTCCTCTTCCTTACGACCATCCACAACAGAATCCTGACCATTAAGCTCATTATCTCCCTTAGACCATTGGGAACCACCAAAAATAATATCAGTATCATTTCCAGTAGAAGGGAAATTTCACTCCTATAAAACAATCTTCTTAGCAGCACATTTCCTCTTGAGATTCCCCTTCTTTATCTTCTTAGAGGGGGGCACCAAAGGGGACAAATACCTATCCTCCTCCTTCTCATTACATTCCTCCTCACCAACAACACTGGTATCTGAACCAATCGTTGAGAGGGATTCTTCATTGATAGCATTATCCTTACCTTTAACCAACTTGGCTAGGATATGGGCTCTCACATGATCTATTATGAGCAGTATGAGGCCCTCATGGAGAACAAGAGCCCTCCTATTTTTCAAATGTGCATACAAAAACACTTCCAACGAAGAAAAAGAAAGAAAGGAAACGCGATATATAACCCATGTCTGAAATGATTCAACAAAGTGAAATTGTGGCCTAAAATTGTAGTATACCGATCCTCTAGGGTAACATATCGCATAATGACCTCTACTACATCAGCCTGAGTTCTCTTTAGAGAAGTTTGTTCATAGCCCCATGAAGGAATCTTTATCAGCTTCTTTTGTTCATCATCTTTGAAGAACTAGTCCATGGCATCATCATTACTCTTCCTCTCCTTGAAAAAATTTATGACCCACCAACGACAAACTAGTAATGGAAGTGATCAAATCCTCATTAATCACAAATTCCATACCCGAGACCTGCAATCTTCTATTGTACCAATAGCAAACAAAATTTGTAGAGGCCTTAATATCATGGCTATGAAGCCTTTCTAGAAAAGGCGTGAAATTATTGTGCTCTAAAATCCTCCATATTTTATGATTCTTCCTCCATCTTTCATAGGAATAGGGATCGATCATGCTACGGTCACCCCCCCATGTTCATAGTCACCATAAACTGAAACCCCAAGAGAGCGACAGTCGTTAGAAAACAAATAGGTGAAACAACACCCACAAAGTGTGTGACAAGAATGCAGACAATAATGATATTAACAATCTAGAGAACGATCTCAACCGTAGCCATTATTTCGTAGTAAAAATTTGGCATTCTCGGGAAGGAGGGAGTACTCCTCCCATGCCTTAAAATCATTAATTCTGACAACCTCATTAGCAAAGAAATCTGCCAATGAGTTGCCCTCTCTATAGATATGTGTGACACGATTTTCCTCAAAGGATCTAAGCATCATTATAGCATCCTCGATCAGTTGATCAATTATCCAGCTTGGCTTCTGAATGCCAAGTAGGCAATTAACAATATTAAGCGAATCTCCCTCGACCCAAAGCTTGGAGTAGCCCTTGTCCAACACAAACTTGATACTGATGAACGCAACCTCGGCTTCTGCACAATGATTAGTCTGGTCATTAATTCTAAGTTAATAGGATTGCTTGTGTTGAGTTAATTGTTGAGTTATTTCTTTAGCATTGATTAATTAAATAAAATGAAGGTTTGGTTTTATTTTTCCTTTTATTTTGATGAAAATGATGATTCTATAGTATCACATGACCCTCTTGGTAACCTTATTTAGAATGAATTGATAAAAATTTGGAAACTATGAATATTATTGACCTCTAGATGATTTTAGATACTTAGATATATGATAAATTTGATAATGTTTTTTCAGAAAACAACGGTCTTGAACCCTAGACAAAAGAAGCCCCTAGGCAAATCAAAACAAGCCCCTAAGACTAGCTAGAAATAGCATATTAGCAACACTTAAACAGTCTCACAAAAAAAATAAACAACCATAAACAACTTAATCAAAAACAACAGGTCAAAAAACCAACAAAAAATAGACTGCAGTCTAAGGGAACAAATTTCCCCAATCCTCGGTGAGGAATTTATACATATCATCGTTTTACTCATATTGGTATAGTATTAATCCCATGTTTTTTTAGCTCCAAATCTTGAAAGATAGCAAGAGTGGTAGCAAACTTATGCATGATTTTAGTGCTAAACCTTAGCATGGTCTTCATTTTTTCTCCATCTCCTTAATTTTGGTCTTCATAGAATCTACCTCATTCACAATCTGGACATAAATTTTACATTGTTGTTGGTTAGAAGTAGGGGGCCTTGAGGGAATTGCTTGAAATAATATAAAAGGCTTTGGAGGAATCCCCAGACTCAAAATCGATATCAAGGGCATTTCTCATTAAATAGACTATTACCTTCATACAATATGGGAGAAGGCTTAGGATAATTATCCCCATTGTTTCCATCATCTTCAGTGTTACCCTCCACCTATCGAGAATCACTAGAAATTTATGTATCTTTAAAGGTGATGTGTTGCACTCCAACCATCCTGGTAGATATTCTAAGTTGATAATGTTTAAATTGTGATGTGATTTTTATTTTTTTTGCAAATTGATTGATCTCTTACGAATGTTGTTGATCCCTTCATGGATTGTGGAAGTTCTACTATGATACAAATCTACAACTTAAAGTTTTAAATTCAAGTTTGTTGGCAGTATTGTATGTTCAATTTTTATTAGCTTAGAGTTGTCATTACACCTCAAATAGTGAAACTGATATTATGAATAATATATTATAATATTATAGTATCTCTATATTATAAAGTGTTCAAGAATAGTTGATTTCTTAATTAGGATAAAAATATGGGTGAGTGCATGATCATGATGGGCCAAATAATGGTAATAGGAAAAAATGCATGTTTACTTAGCCAAAATTTCGAATTGAATATTTGATTTTTTTCTATGGGTTGGATAGAAAGTTTATTTTCATTTGGTAATATCAAACCAAAACGGATATATGCTATTAAAATTGGATATTCATTTGGCTTTTCCAAAATCTCCAAAAAAAAATTTATATTATGCAATAACTTGCAAGTTTTAAACAACACAATGAAGAAAAATAATAGAGAGGAACAAATATTAGAGAAGTAAAAACATGTATTAGTTTTTTGAGAGCCAAAATTTATCCTTGCATCAACAACTATCTACATGTAATTTTTTGGTTTTTTTAACCTTTTTTAAAAATTAAATCAAAGCTATTTATATGATTTGGATATTCATTTTTTTATTATAAGGATATTTTAAATTGTACTTTTTTTATTAAGTAAAATTGAAATAGGTAATATGGATGAGAAATATTAAAACCCAAACCATCTCCCATTGAACCCTCTAACAATTCAAAAACAAATTAAATTTTTAAAATATTAATAAATTGAATAGCATTATAAAATTGTATCGTTGCGACCCTCAATTGGCTTCAATGAAATCTACCTTAGAGGGAATTGACACCCATGTTTGAATCAGGTCACAAGCCAATATGAGTCATTTTGACAATGGTGAGAAGCCAAGAGGGAAGAACATTCTACCAACTTATCATATGACCAAGTGAAAGACTTAGATATTACCAAAGTCATGTTAGCACAATATTTTGTCAATCCTAAAACGAGATTGCATGTTGATGTACATAAGCCTAAGTTTTCAATCAAATGATGCACACATGAGGGTATCACAAATAATTTTTGGGATTGTTGGTTAGCCTTCTTGTCGTGTGTGAGTTAGTGATACTTAGATTTATATCATCATTAGAGATGCCCTTTGGAGGGGTTTAGGGACTAGGTGTGTGCATCATATTTGCGGATTCTTTATGTGTATTTACTAATACGAGTGTCATTGTTATTGTGATCCTTAATATGTGATGTGCTTGTATTTTATGTTTCTTCTATAAACTTTCTTTATGTGTGTTTTATTTATGCGTGAGTTGTGAATGGTTGAAGTAGGTATATTATTTGTATGCTATTAGTTTTGTGCATGTTGGTGTATTTTAATTATTGATATTAATATTTTGGATACTTATTTTGCACAAAGGATAGGATGCACGTAGTTCTACCATGGGCATGTTTTTTAGGAAGGCATATAGAATCCCATGAAGAGATATTTCATATTATAGGATGTGAATAAAAATTCATGTGTATGTTGTACTAATTCAAACATTATAAGGTTGAAAAGAATTATGGTTTTTATTTATGGTCGTATTTGTCTTATTTATTTCATTGTATTCCTATGTGTATTAGATGCTAGAAAGGATGTGTTGTGAAATATTGGTTTTCTTGGAATGAATGTTCAACATGTTTCTATTATTGATAATATACCCTATCAAATCTAAATCATGTATTTGAGATGTTTTGGATTTATGGTTTCATGTGTATAATTATGTGTTGATAAATGGATGACTAAGTGAGATAATCATTTTTATTGTATTGTGCCACACCTTTGGATTTTGTATGGTTCTTGACCTTGAATAATGGATGGGAAGGAAAGGTACATCCTCATGGTGGGTTCAAACCCTTATCCAATCAACAATAAGAATATGTGAGGTTGGAAGATTATCTTGTAGAGTTGAGCTTGGAGTTATTCAAGTACTATTTGTGACACACACATTATTTTTAGATGACTTGTGTGTGTGTGTGTGGTTTTCTTCATGGCCTAGATATTCTTATGATGGATGACGGTTGTAATTTTGATCCCCTACATATCTTGGTTATGAATGATGTTATCTTCATTTTTGAGTACTAGATATTTACTTGTGAGACTTTCTATTATTACAATATCCTTGAAGTGTAATTTTGTGCATGAAATTTGTGCTTTATACATATGATTTAAGTAATAAAACCAAACAAACACAAATAACAAATAAACACTCAGATTAGGCAAGAAAGCTCAAACTAGTATAACAAGCTTAATATTGAGTAGATTTTACCATGATGTTTGATTTAGATGTGTGCTCACAAAATTTTGGTAGTATAATGACACTCCAATGAAAAATGAGTGAGATATTTGATAAAATGGCTAAGTGATGAATATATAGGATTTAGATGAAAATGGATGGAGGGTTGAGATTGCTTGATGGAGATCAAGGGTGGATATGAGAGGTGATCTCTCAAGCCACAAGATTGTTCCAAGTGGCATAATGAGAGAGCTTGAGAGGGAGATTGTACCCTTAAGGGTACAAATCCCATGTGCTTGATGTGATGGGGAGGGTTGACCCACTTAATCATGGATTGTGTGAAAATGATTAGTGGGTAGATTAGGTGAGGATTAGGATTAGGATTAGAGGACAAGTGGGAGATTATGTAGGATGTGACATTTGAGAGGTTAAATTAAATAAATAACTTAGTTATTTAATTTTTTGAGGAATGGGATAAGGTATGGGAGTAAATAATTAAAGGTAAGTATTTACTTTAGGCTAGATTTAGGGATAATAGAAGAAATATATTAGGATAAAGGGATAAGGGATAATTAATTATTAATAAAATAATAGGGTATTATTTAATTAATACAGAGGATACAAAATTGGTCGAATGAGGGGTAAATTGACCAAATGAAAGTGGTCAATTTTTAGTGTCTATATTTTGCCCCTCTTTGAGATGGTGTTATGAAGTGGCATCATTTCAAAGAACATTAAAACATAGCACCAAGAAGAAGATGTTTATATTAGGGAAGATTCCCCAGTCAATCAAAGGATTGACCAAGAAGAAAGATGAATGAGAATGACGATGAGGATTGGATTGAGGATTCCCCCTCGAGAGGACATGTGGGTTCAAGATAAAATGGGTGTTCTCTTGAAATGGATGAGGTGATGCAAGATAAAGGACAAAAATGATGCAAGATGATGGATAGAAGGTGGGATGAGAAGAGGAAGAGATAATGGAAGGAGGATGTTGCAATCAAGAAAGCACAAAAGTATTTAAGGACAAATATGATGTTGCTCTGTTTAAGCCAAAATCCAAGATTGATTGATGGTAGATGGAATTTTGTTGATGTGGGAACAATATATCCTGAAACAACACAAGGATTGGGAAGGATACATCCCAATGATGATGATTATGGGAGTGTTATTGATGTGGGAATGATATATCTTGAAACAACACAAGGATTAGGAAGGGTACATCTTGATGATGATGATGATGATTGGATTTGGATCAAGGCTTCCAACAAGGCTAGAAACAAGACCAAGGAGGCAATTGGATGATTTGTGCTAGATTGCATGAATAAATATTTTATTGAGATGTGAAATTGCTAAGAGCAATAGGATTGGTGAAATGGATGTGTAGACATTGGAATTTGACCATAGTGGTCAAATTCATCCCCTTTAATTCCTCCATCCCGCATCCCTCATCTGCGTTAATTAAATGATTTATTATTTAATTAATATTTCTCTTTTTCTAAAGTTCCTAAGGTATTTAATTAAATAATTATATACATTATCCTTTATCCCCCTTTCCTCTCTCAATTAAATAAATATTCCAATTTATCTAATTTAGTTATTTTGTCTTTATGAATTTAAATCAATTTTTATATTCATTATTTCTCTCTCATTGTCCCATCCTCCATAATTCTTCTCTAATCTAGGTTAACGTAATTAACCTGTGATTAGGATGTGCACACCCCTTAATCGGGATTAGTGTCACATCCTCCATAACCCTTCACTTGCTCTTAATCTGTCATTAATTCATCTAATCCCTTGTTTGCACAACCTAATCACCTAATTAGGTCAACCTAATCCCTATGCCATTTATGGCATACCCCCAAGTCAACCTTTTATTAATTGCTTTCTCTTTTTGGAGAAGGAACCCTCTTCCCAATGTGAATTTTAAATTCACATTTATTCTCCCTAGGCTCTTTAAGGAATTTTTAATTCCTTAAATTTCTTGTCACCCACATGGGGACAAGGACATCCTTTATAAGGAGATCTTGTCACATTCCCAAGGTACCATAAATTACCTCTGCCTCATATCCCTTTTGATACCTCACCCGCTACATGTTAAGATGTGAGGGCTTGTGAGTTCTCAACTCACCGTGGCCCTTGATCTTGTCTATGGTGGCTCCATCTTGACCCTCCATTGTTTAGTGGAAATTCCCCTAAAATTAGAGGAATTTTGCCTCATTTGCAACAACCATTCTCAACCATTCTAGCCACATGCATCTAAGCCTTCTACTCTCACACACTACCATCTAGCATCCATAGCCAAATCCATCATCCTTGCACCCAAGTCAAGCAAAAATAAGTCATTATGCTGCCAAAATCGATAGAGCACGCATATCAAGCCATCGACGAGGGAAAACAACTCCATCAAGCTCCTACAAGGTGAAATAAGTGTTATTTTCATGTTCTTGTTTTAGTTTCATCTTTAGCCCAATCTTGAGTGTTGTCTTTGGTTTTTATCCTTTTGCTTGATTTTATTGCTTGCATTCTTAGAGGGGGTAAAAACACTGCACACAAGATGACTATGATAGAGGAAAAGATGCTTAGAATAACAAATCTATATTATCCTAAGAAGATCAAGAATGGATGATGACATGATTAGGATGGATGAAAAGATTCTTAGACTAATAAATATATATTATCTCAATAGTATTGAAGGGATAATAAATGATTAGGATAGATGAAAAGACGCTTAAACTAACAAATATTTATTAGCCTAAAAGTAGTGAAGAGATGATGAAATGATTAGGATGGAGGAGATGCATATGGATGATAGGATAGGTGAAAATATGGACGAGGATTCAAGTGCACACAAATCAAGGATTAAGTGGAGTGATGAAAGTAGATAGAATAGGTAGATGAGGGATAGATATGAAGGATGAATGGATTAGAAAGATTGGTGATAAATGGATGGGGGGATTTGGAGTGTCGTATTAGAACTACCATGTAGTGAGAACTTAATTTTATTTAGCATGGGATATTATGCACCAGGGTATGAGGAACCAAGGTGACTTCATATATCATGCATAAGAGTGAAACAACAAATAAAAGGTTAGTCCAACATCACACAAAGTCACAAAGGGCTTTGGTGGATACGATGCTAGAAAACCACAAACACAAAGGATGTCTCAACATTACACAAGATCAAGATAGACCTTGGTGGGTACAATGTGAGGTAACCAGGAAAACACAACAAATAAAAAGCTAAGACTTGCCCCTATTTTGACCAATCAAAGCACGCCATGATATGATAGATCATGGTGACTTCGAGTAGGTAAAGGAGGAAGCTCAAAAAAAGATAAACAAAGATCCAAAAACACCAAAAAAAAAAGAAAATATCTCAAGTACCTTTTTCCATATTAAGGATGATGGATGGGATTGATGTGGTCTAATGTGAGGAATGATGTATCTTGCGAAGACAAAATATGGATGGATAAGACCTAGGATTCTCATGAAAATAAATGATCAAGATACTTAAAACCCAAGGGGCTAATGGATTTTATTGAAGTGCGAGCTTCATAGGGGATGCTTGGTGACACAATAGACACAAGGATGGGACATAGTGACAAGCATGGACAATGATGAGTCTAGATGGTGACACAAGACTAGCCTTATATGCAAGATGATTGGTATGTACAAGATATGCAATATTTACAAGAGGATGTTGATTGTGATAGTTATCCACATCATCAAAAGATGAATGGGAAGGAAAATGTGATGGATAGGTGAGTTATGAAAAGTGATAGGAGATTAGCAATATGTGGGAAATAGATAGGAGTGATGATAATGAGATATATGTTATTTTATTGCATGGGGGGTAGCCTATAGTGAGATACTGGTGACAAGGTATTATGGGATATAATATGATATGGATGAATAGATAGAGAGATATGGATGGGGAGATGGAAATATGATACGATGGATGGATATAGAGAGAAGGATTTGGATATGGAAGGGATTATTGGATGGATGGATGGGAAGATAAGGATTTGGAAGATGGAAGGATGAGCATATGATGAGATAGGAAGATAAGGATGGGGATAACGAAGGATCATGGGATGAAGGGATGAATGGTTTTTGAGGGATTTATGGAAGGAGGATAGGGAGATAAATATAGTGAGATGGAAGGGATGATAGGATGAAAGGATAGGGAGCTAAAGATAGGGAGATGGAAGGATCATGGGATGAATGTTTTGTGAGGGATTAATGAAAGGAGGATAGTGATAAATATCGTGAGATGGAAGGGATGATAGGATGAATTAATGACATGGAATGAGATCTCCAAGGACTTTGTTGCAAAGGAATAAGGTTACTCACTCTAGATATGTCATGTGTGATGAGGCGGGAAGGATGGAAGATAGGAGGATGGGTAGATAAGGGATGTAGATGGATGGTAGCATGATGAGGTGGATAATGGAGGTAGATGGATGATAGCATGAGGGGTGGATAAGGAATATGATAGTGTGGATAGAGGGAATGTATGCCAAAATGGGTCCAAAGCATGCGTAGATATTTACCCTTGTATTTATCAAGATCACAAGATGGAGGGATTGAGATAAATGAGATATAATAGGTAGGATGGGTAAGATAGGTGAGAGGAAGGAGATGATTCGATGAAGGATGGGGATGCTTGGAATGGAGTTTCCCCCAAGAATGGAGAGTAAATGGATGAGGCTTTTACATGTATGATGATTTTTTTACAATTTTTCATCATGGTAATTTCCCAAGGTGCTTGATTGCCAAGTTTTCACCATTGGACAAATATTTCTCATTACTTTTTTTTACTTTTTTTATTATTTATATTTTGGATTTATTGGATGGATTTTTTGGAAAGTGTGTGGATGGAGATGGATGAGGACACTGATGTGGATAAGTGGATTTGGAAGATTGGGGATAAGGAGATGGAGGAAGGACTCAAGCATTTATTTCAATACCATGGTAATAAGAGCCCATGTGTGAAGTGATAATTGGATGTTGGTACAACCTTATTAAGATAGATGGATTATGAAAGGGAATGGATTGAAAGGATTTGATGGGGGAGATATGCGGGATAATGGATGGGATGTTGGAAAGTTTATGGATGGAATGATGAGAGGTGAGTGTGATGGGGGATGTTGTCAGAACTGACATTGGCACATATTGTGATGGATGTGGAATGATAAGAGGAATGTATAGAGAATTTTGGGACGATGGAGTTAGGATAGTGTATTATGGGACATAGGGACCTAAAATAGATTTAAATGATGGAGGATTGGGATGATTATATTTTGGATTAGCAATTTTGGATACCATTATAGATTTTTTATTTGAATGCATTGTATCTTTTATCTTTACAATCCACATGGTTTTAATTTTTTCTTTGGAAGGCCTTTGTAGCCTTTGGGATTAATTTGGATTTTGGATTGGATTTTTATTTTCTTCATCATGTATTTTTGAGGGGATGTGATTATATTTATATTCATGTGGATGTTTGGATTTATGCATTTTTAATTTGGCATCCAAATTGCTTTCGACAGCAATCGTATGGGCATGAGGATATGGATGATTTGGATAGAATATGAATGGAGTGATAGAATTAGCATTTTGGAGATGGTGAATAATGGAGGATGTTAGATGAAGTTTGCATAGGTGTGTCTTTGTTGATCCTGATTGGGGATTATGAGAGTGGGATTTTTGTGATGGGTGTGTTACATTGGTGGTTATTGTTGCACCAAAAGATCGACCTGTTAATGCCTGATTAAACCGCTATATTTATACAAGATCCACAAGAGGTGGTTAAGCCATGTCACAAACCCAAGTGCTACGGTGCACAACACAAGGAGACCAAGGGTGCACACCTTGCAACAATCCCCCTAGTGCAAGCAAGGGGTTTGAACCTTTGACCTTGGATCCGATACCAATTGTTACATTGGTGGTTGTCGTTGCACCAAAAGATCAACCTATTAATGCTCGATACAACCACTATATTTATACAAGATCCATAGGAGGTGGTTAAGCCATGTCACGAACCCAAGCATTGCACTGCACAACACAAGGAAACCAAGGTCGCACGCCTTGCAATAAGGTGATAGAAATAGGTGATTGGTAGATGAAGGCATGAGTTGGATACAATGGAGGATTAGATTTTGGGATATAAGGGCCTAAAATGGATTTATCAGATGGAGGATGGTGGATGGTGGATGTGGGAACATAAGGACCCAAAATGGATTTGGAGGATGAAGGAGGGATATATGGATAGTTGTTTTGATTTGATATGATGGAGGGGGGATGGTAACAAATGGTTTGGTGGAGTGATGGGAAGAGCCTGTTTTCCTTTTGGAAGAGGCTTGCTTATGATGTATGAAGGTTGTACCAATATTTTTTGGTTGTGAGCCTTGAGATATGTAACCAAGGCCTTGCAAATGTGGATTTCATTTGACATGGATGGGCTCCAATATACCTTTCTCATGAAGGCCTAATCCTTTGCCTTGATAGTTCATGGTCTTGAGCATTCAGTTTATAGTAGGATGCTTATTATTTTGGAAACATGATGTGAATCCATTATTAGGTTGTGGAAGATGGGTGATGGATATCCTTTTATCTTATGTTGCAAGAGAACCACCATGGGTGAATGTAATAGGACCAAGGGGTTATGAAGGTGGTGTTGGGATAGTTTGGATAGGAGGTGATAATGGATCATGAGATTTAGTAGGTGGGATAGTATGATCTATATGTGGATGATGGGATGATAAGGAATCATGAGAGGTGTTCGGTGGGATGGTATGATCTTGATATGGAAGAGGGGATATATTAGTATGCTCTAAAACAATATCTTGGCAAGTTTCAACTTGTGTGAGTGGTAGGGTGGTGGAGGAGTGTTGGGTGGACTCCTCAGATGGGGTGTATCAAAGGATAGATGGTGCATGAATTTCATGGGAGTGGATTTGGTTAATACTATGAGTAGGAAAAGGGGATTGGATTTGGGTGGCTTGGATGGATTAGGGCCTCTAGGAGTAGAAGATGGGGATTCAATGGATTTGATGGGTTTGATAGTCTCAATGGTTTGGATGTTGTTAGGAGTGGGAATAGAAATGATAGGAGTTGGATGAAGAAGGGACTCATCACAAGTGACCGTACATGGTGAAGTGAGGTGGCATGAATCCACAACTTTGGGATGTGGATATGGTAGTCATCTTTATGAGGAGTCCTTGAATGACATCTGGAATGAGATACTTGTATATTTTAGGCTTAGATGAATGGTTGGGACTAGATGGAGGGTTATGAGTGGGTCGAGAACTAGGATTATTGATTGGGGGATTAATATTAGAATTAGATAGAAGAGGGAGGTATGATGGATTGGAGGGAATATTAAGGTGAGGGAGTGTAAGGTGGAGTGAGATAGGAGGACACAAATGGTGGATTGTGATAGGAGGATGCATATGGTGGATTGGTATCATGGATTAAAGGAGTAGGATTATGGATTCTAGGAGATGATTTGGAGGATAATGAGATTGTGGATTTGAATTAGGGATGAAGAGGATAGTGTTGTGGAAAGACGGAGGTTGAGATATGGCTAGAGGAGAAGATGGAGATATGGATATTGGATGAGAGGGATATATGGGGGATAGATAAGAGATAGATGTGGATGAGGAATAAGATGGAGATGTAGATGGGGGAGCTAATAGATTTCCCTTGTCAAAGGTAGAAAAAGGATTGCTAGTGGGCGTAGATGGAGGCATGATAGGATAGCTTGGATGAGTGATTGGATTATGGGAGATGCTTGGATCAATCTTGCTAGAAATGATAGCATAAAAGGAATCAATTTTTTACTTGTCTTGATCAACAAGACTTTCCTCATCATCCTCAATATAATTGGGATCTACCTTGATTACTATTTTGGGTTGTGTTGGGGGAGGATAAGGATTCATGATGTTGAATTGGATGGAAATGGATGGTGGAAGAGATGTGATTATATGATTAGAGGATAAAATAAATAGATTAGAAGAATGTGGAAGGAGGGATCTTAATATTTTTTTCGATATTAAAAGATATTTGATGTGGATGTACTAAAGATTAGGTTGGGATTTAGATTAAGCTCGGATTAGGATTTTAGGTTAAGCTCAGAATAAGATGATTTGGAAGGTATGGTGGGAGGGATTCCTAATTCTCGGGGATGTAACTAAATTTATGGGGTGATTGTTGGATGGATGGTTATTATTATCCTCTCAACTATGGTCAAGATCCTATGTCAAAGTTTGATTTGATGGATTTCCTACTTGAGATAGGATAAGTTATCAAGCAAGAGGAGATATCGATACAAACTATACCTCTGGATTGAGGTGAAATAGTTTGAACGAGGGATTACAATTGATGGTTGATTTAGGATTTAGGATCTTGATTAAGTACATGAGGTTTGATTTTAGATTATGGATGAATTGGAGATTGATAAGATGGTTTAGCTAACTCCTTGTTCAAAGGGGATGATGTTTTGGATAGGTTGATGGTGGCCAATGAGATGAGAGAGATCGTTGGTAGATGGATATGGGGAGGAAAAATGATTGGATTAAAGTTTTGGACTCAAGAGGACACTGGCTATCCATGGTAGGAAGGATTGGCTTTTTAGATTTTTGTATGGAGAATGAATTTTCCCAAGAACAATATGGATCTACCTAAGAAGGATGAAGGACTAGTGAAAAATGAATCTATGTATGAACAATATGGAGCTGCCTATGGATTATGTGTATCCACCCAAGGATTACTGACTAGATGGAGGGAGAATGATTTCCTGTGAATAGAGAAGATATGGTTGTCAACAAAGAGTATCCACCCAAGAATAGCATAGAGCTTCCTACTAAGGATGATGGAAGGATGACCTAGGTGGATCTACTTATGAACAAAGTAGGATCACCCAAGAATGACTGGATAGCTCAACTAGGGATGACTACCTAGGTAGATCTTCCCAAAAATAAAGTGAACTCGCCCAAGGATGACTAGATAGAGATTGGAAAAAGGACTAAATACTACAAATAAATAAAAATAAGATGGACTGAATAAATGCACTAGTAAGCACAAGAAGACACACCAAAAAGCACA
Source organism: Sequoiadendron giganteum (assembly GCA_007115665.2). NCBI lineage: Eukaryota > Viridiplantae > Streptophyta > Pinopsida > Cupressales > Cupressaceae > Sequoiadendron > Sequoiadendron giganteum. Next base: position 28,672,455 of record CM021107.1, on the reverse strand, counting down.
AGCCTAGATTAGTCAAGTAGGTGTGTTAACTTAGTGTAGGCCCACCAGTCATGAAGCTAATATCTCAAGATTAGCATGGTGTCACTCGATCAAGAGTTGGTAGATAGGGATCCAATGGCACAAGGGTTCACCTTTTCCCTTTCTTTGGAGGTTTTGAGACCTTGCCCAAATATCTCCTACCTCTACTCAGGGAGAGACATGGTGAGTATCTTTAAGCATGATATTGTAACCTACACCACACTAAGCAATGATGAAAAGGTTTTTAGCAAGGTTAATACAAGGTGGTCTAGTGCTTCCTCTAATATTAGGAGGGTACATGAGGTTTTCCTGTGAACACTAGCCCATCACAAGTGTGGGTCAAGAATTTTAGTCAAGTCATTTGGACCAACCCTGTACTCCTAACTTGGAATAACATGAGTATTAGAGCTCCGCTAAACACGAAAGAACTAGATTAGGATACAAATTTCGCTTTCCCCCCTTTATATACCCTGCTAGCTCATGTCGTTGAGGTCATCCCTTGGGGTGATGAATTCCCCAAGAAATCCTCCTTAAGGGAAGGAAATTCTAGGAATTTATGATCTCCAAGCTCTCACATAGCGCAAGGAGAGAGCATACATGCAAACTAGCACACCTAGGTGACACAAAAAAGGACACTTACCCCAACAATAGGGGGTGCAGGGGGATGGACATGATCCCTCGCATAAGGGATTTGTGGGCAAAGCCCTTGGAGATTTTTTTTTGGAAAGGAAAATGATAAAGCAATGTAAAAAATTCACCCAAAATGGATTTTTTATGCATTATGTTTTTGCTGATTTTTTTTGGAAAGGAAAATGATAAAGCAATGTAAAAAAATTCACCCAAGAACAGAGTTTAGTCACCCAAGAATAGAGTAGATCCACCCCTGAAGGTTGTAACTACCCATCTACATATCTACCTCTGAATATTATAAATCTTCCTATGCTACATTATTAGACATATAGGACAACTAAGAGGGGGGTGAAACAGTTGTACATTAAAATAGTCAAATCCTTATTAACCTTCAAACCCTTATTATACATCAACATGAATGTAAACTAATGAAACATAAACATATTCACAACCATACACCATATAACACCAAATTTACTTGGAAAACCCTAATCAGGGAAAATCACAGTGAGGATTAACTCACATATAAATGAATAACAACATCGATTACAAAAGGCTCACTTCCCATAAGAAAAGAATGGATCACTACCCAAAGGACTCATTGTTCAAAATATAAGAGAATAGAAGAATTTTACAAGGAGATTCACTACCTTAGAGCAACATGAAGGTCCACCACAAAAACTATACACCATCCACAACCTTCAGTGAACTGCCTCCAACAACTTCAGGTACACTGAGAATGTAGACACCTTCTACTCACTGCTTTTGATAGCCTTAGGCATTTAATCTCACATCCAGATCATAACACTTGATCACATCCACATCATTTTGGATCACACAACACACCACACACATCTCTAACAATTAACCTTGCTTATATATCCTTCATGACTTCAAATAACCTTGTCTAGGTCAACCTCAATGAAATATATGTACCTCAAATGTGTAGCCAACAAATAGGTTGGCACCAAACACTTCCACGGTGGAAACAAGTGAAGGTGGACCAAACAAAGGGTTAACTAGGACCCAAATCTATACCGACACAAAACCATGCTTTTATACTGCATCAAGCACATCCGTAAGTAATGCTAACACGCCAGGTCGACCAAACCTACATTAACACTAACAAACAATCAATTCACTCTTCACTTGGTCTGGAAACATCTTGTAAACCACATAGAAACATCAAACAACATCCTATAATATTCTAACATCATCAAAATATTCAGCAACACTGTCACAACCACCTAAAACTAAGAATACTATCATCATGTGCAACCAACCATACTACCATAGACATACAACTCACTAACCAACCTTGTGAAACAACTGAACACCAAACACTCTAGGGGAAGGTAGATACAAACAATATTAGCACATTCCCAAATTCCTAAGACAAGAAACCTCAATGTAGAGAAATGTGGAGCAATTGCATTTCTCCCAAACAATCTTCTTCACAAGCAACACACTGTCAGACACATCTTCCACTGTCGTAATGATCTATAACTTGAAACTATAGATATAACACCTCTGATCATCTCATCCAAACCACACAATAATATATTCAACCATGAAGAAGTGTGGAGAACAATGCAAAACATAAAATTTTCACCTTATACACTCTCTATTCAAATTTTCTCAAAAGTGCTTAGAAACCAAGTGAATTAACTGCATCAACAACACCTTCTCAACACCACAAGCACCTTCAAAAATCTCCCCATCTATAACACATGCTCAACAAATTTTCAACATGACCACACTAGAGGTTGACATAGGTTGAAATTAATGACAACACTAAAGACAACATAGTGTAACAATCTCTAACAATCTCCTTTTTGACATCAATAACAACACTAATCTCCAACATGCATATCCATCCTTGAAGATTATGTATCCACCTCTATGGTATTATTTGATTGGATGAAAAAGGGTTGAATCACATCTTCCTTTAAATAAGATGGATCCACCCCTAAAGAAGGCATATCCACTCGTGCAATAGATCCACCTCTAAATATAGTAGATTCACCCCTAAAGATGTCAGAACCACCTATCTATGGAGTTGCATGTGCACTAGCAGATTTGGTCGTCCTCTGTAGATTTGAATGTGAAGGTTGCGGGTCTACCTTTGTAGCCAATTATGATCTAGAAGATTGGGAGTTGAATCACATCCACCTCTCAGGATAGAAGAACCACCCCTGAAGATGTTGTATTCGCTTGTGTAGAGGATCCACCTCTGAAGATGGTGTAACTGCCCATGCAATGGATCTGCCCCTATGTGAAAATCTTGCAACTACCAAAAACTAAAAAACTTGCAAGAAAATATTAAGAGAGCGTGGTGTGGGTCCCATCGGGCATTCCAAAAATGCATGCATGAAATTTGTGCTCTATACCAATGATTTAAGCAATAAAACCAAACAAACATAAATAACAAAAAAACACTCAGATTAGGTGAGAAAGCTTAAACTAGTATAAAAAGTTTCTTGTTGAGTATATTTTCCCATAATGTTTGATTTAGGACCTTCACTAAAAGACCAAGAGGTGATAGGACATCCACTATTGGCAAATCATCTACAAGGGTTTCAAAGATAAAATTGAGCAATTTGTTGTCCAACATGAAGGGGGACATTATCAACCACTTAGAAACTCAGTTGGATACTCTCCACATCAAGAGGAAGCTAGAGGAAGCTGAAGCCATGCTCATTGAATTCTGCCCAAGCTATAGGCAAAGGAAAGAAAACTGTAAATGCAAGAGGGTGGCTAGTATCCAACAAGATAAAGTTGAGAAACCTGATTTTTAGCCACTTGAAGGAGAGGATGGAAAAATCTTTTATATAGCTCAAAGAAGGCCATGGAAAAAAAGAAAAGGTATGCCACAAGACCCTCTTAGCTTTAATTCATCCTTTCCCATTGGAAATCGGAATTTTTTTGCTTGGAACTCTTAGCCCTAGCCAGCAAACAAAAATCAATGGAAAACCCTAAAAAATGGCCACAACCCCAACAAAATTGGAATCAGTAGTAGGAAATCCTTGGTCACAAAAAAATTTCCAAGGTTCCAATTACAATCCCCAGTGGTCAACACAATAGAACTAGTGCAAAACTCAATGGAAAAAAGGTCAATAGTGGCAACAACAAAACATGAATTATCAGTAGCCTTTGCTTCCTCCCCAACCCCAACAACAAGCCATTATGCCCGAGCCATCAAATCCTACATCCCAGCCAGCCAAGCCACCACAAATACCTGCCCAACTTGCACCTAACCCTAACAATAAGCATGTTCAATAGGCTTATAATAATGAAGCTATGCAATACCCTGCCTATAGGGTAGAGGTGAGTGATTTCCACCTCAGATCAGGAAAAAAACTTGTTGGACCTTCATACCCTCAAATTACTGAGATGGAGGATGAGGAACCTACAGTTGAAGCTTCAGACAAAACACCTTTGGAGCCTGAGTCAAATCAGGCACACCAAACTACCTCAAGTCTAAAGCCTCCTTTTCCTAAACGCCTAGCCATTCAAAAGAATCACTCAAATGATGAGATAGACCTCCTAGGTTAATTAAAGTATGTGAGCATCAAGATTCCACTCATCCAAGCTATCAAAGACATCCCCATTTATACTAAAACTATCAAGGACCTATGTCTTAAGAAACCAGGAAGGAAAAGGAAGGATCCTTAGATAGTCCATGTCTTGGGAAACCTTGTTGATATCATGTTGGGAAACATAACTACTCATAAATACATAGACCCTGGAAGTCTAGTAGTGGATGTTAAGATCAATGGGACCCTCATTAAGAACACTTTAATAGATTTGGGGGCAACAATTAATGTTATGACTAAAGAAACAATGCAATTACTTCAGTTATCCAACCTTAGCCCTATACAAACTATTTTACAACTGGCCAATAGGTCAACAGTCAAGCCTGAAGGAATCATTCAAGATTTAGTTATTGCATTAGATTCTTGGGAATATCATATTGACTTCATAGTTTTACAGCCAAAGATTAACCTTGCAGGGTACCCACTCATCTTAGGTAGACCATGGTTAGCTACAACTGATGTATTCATAGGCTACAGGTTTGGCAATATGATAATATCTAATGGGACTGTGACCAAGAAATTGGTCCTCTATCCTCTAGCCCAATCTTATGCTAATCTTGAGAAAACTATTTGGACCACTTTGGATGAGGAAGACAACTATTCCCTATAGACATTGATGACCATAGAACACATCCCTCTATTGGATGATCAGGATGAAGATGAGCTCATTTCTCACATTCTACAAAATGACTGTGGCAGGAGCCCACAACAACATGAATGTCTCGCATGCCTACAAGACACCTTGAAAAGTATTATACCCACCAATTCCTTAGAAGAAATATCTCATATCTTTCATTCCTTACTACCACAACAGTGTGTACCAATCATTCCAAGCCTTGACCTCTCATCTGTACAAGAATCATCCAAGGAATTAGAAGTCATGCCAGAAAAAATGTTGAGCATCGACAATGCATTGACTGAAGAACAACAAAATTCCCTACACATAGTGTTGCATGCACACACAACAACATATGCATTGGATTACCATGATATGAAAGGCATAGATCCTAACTTATGTATGCATAGGATCTATATCAATGATGGTTATAGACCCATTAGACAACCTCTATGATGAATGAACCCTATCTTAAGAGAAATAGTGAAAGATGAACTTCAAAAACTCCTTGATGCAGGCTTTATTTATCTTATATATGACAATGAATGGGTCTCACCTTTGGTCATTGTTCCCAAGAAAGGTGGAAAATGGAGAGTTTGTGTAGATTATAGGGAGCTAAATAAATCCACTAGGAAAGACCGCTTTCCATTTCCCTTTATAGATCAAGTGCTTGAATCTTTAGTTGGAAAAAAGTACTTGTCATTCCTAGATGGTTTCAGTGGTTACAATAAGATAAAAATTGCTCTAGAAGATCAGGACAAAATACATTCACGTGTCCTTGGGGTACTTATGCCTACTATATTCTACCCTTTGGTTTATGCAATGCTCCAAATACTTTTCAGAGGGTGGTGCTCAACATATTTTCTAATTATGCTCATGACTATATGGAGATATATATATGGATAGTTTTTCCATAAATGGGGAAACTTATGAGGAAGCCCTCAACAATCTAAAAAAGGTATTGAAAAGATGTAAAGAACATAACCTGTCACTTAGCAATGAAAAGTGCTTTATGATGATGACACAAGGAATTGTTTTGGGGCACTTTATATCTAGTGTAGGGATTCAAGTTGATCCAAATAAAATATAAATTATTTCTACATTACCTATTCTATAGAAACAAAGAGATATCAAAAGTTTCATTGGGCATGCATGCTACTACATGAGATTTATTAAAGACTTCAGTAAAAAATTTGCACCATTGTTTGTTTTTCTGAGTAAAGACATTGAATTTGAGTGGACATCAGAGTGCCAACACTCCTTTGAAGAGCTGAAGAAAGCCTTGACTCAAGCACCTATTTTGAGGGGGGTAAATTGGACCTTACTCTTTCATATACATACAGATGCTACATATTTTCCCATTGGAGCTGTTTTGGGTTAGAAAGAAGGTAACAAAGAGTATGCAATTTACTACCTTAGCAAGAATCTTCAAGGAGAAGAGCTAAACTATATTGCTACTGAAAAGGAGATGCTAGCAATGGTATATTCCATCAATAAATTCAAGCATTATATCACTGGTTATTCAATTTTTGTCCATAAAGATCATACAACTATCAAATATCTTATGAACAAACCTGTAGTAGGAGTAAGATTAGTCAAATGTTTGCTCCTTCTACAATAATTTGATATTATAATAGTGGACAAACCTAGTAAGGCTAATGTAGTGGAAAATTTTCTGTCAAGATTGCCAACACAATCAGCTGAAGGGGTAGTGGATGATTCATTTCCAGATGAACACTTGTTTTCTCTCAATGTACATTTACCGTGGTATGCTGACATAACAAATTATTTAGTAACAGGGTAGATTCCACCACACTTTTCTTTGAGGGAAAAGAGACAGCTGGAACACAAATATTTTGCATACTCTTGGATATCAGGTTATCTATTTTACACTATCCTACCATCGTCATGAGAAGGTGTATAAGGGAAGATGAAATCTTTGATATTATGAAAGCTTTCCATGATGAGCCATGTGGGAGTCATTTTGTAGCAAAAAGAACAACATTTAAGATCTTCACAACTGATTATTATTGGTCGACTTTGCACAAGGATTATGTTAAATACATAAGGAGCTGTGATATGTGCCAAAGGATGGGTAAACAAACAAGGAGTTATGAAATACCATTACAGCCTTAGTTAACATTAGCTCCTTTTGATGAATGGGGTCTAGACTTTATTGGACCAATCTCACCTACTTCCAACAACAAGGAATGCATTCTTGTTTGCACTGATTACTTGACTAAGTGGGTTGAAGTAAAGACATTACAGTTTACTAGAGATGGAAATGTGGCTAAATTATTGTATGAGGATATATTCACTAGGTATGGAGTACCTAGGGAAATAGTCTTTGATCAGGGTCCACAGTTTACTTCATACCTCATCACCAAACTAGTTGAAGAATACAAAATTAGGCACAATAATTCAACACCTTACCACCCTCAAGCTAATGGTCAAGTGGAGGTTACTAATAGAGAAATTGAAATTATTCTCACCAAGACAATGCAACTACATTGGAAATATTGGGTTGCAAGGTTATCAAAAGCAGTACAGGCATATAGAACAACCTGGAAGGCAACAATTGGTTTTACACCCTATGAGCTAGTCTATGGCAAAACAATAGTCCTTCCAATTGAGTTTGAATATAAGACATTAATGACAATAGTGGAATTGGAAATGGATCTTACAGTAGCTCAAAAAGAGAGGTTACATACTTTAAATGCATTGGATAAAATTAGAATGGAGGCAATCCATCACACTGAGGTAGTACAACAAGAAAGGATGAATATGAAAATAAAGGAGTTTAATGTAGGGGATTGGGCATTGTTATATGATTCAAGGTACAAAGACTTTAAAGGGAAACTCCAATCTAGGTGGTTGGGACCCTATGAAATCAGTCAAGTCTATCCTAATGCAGTAGTCAAGTTGCACACCATAGATGCGGTCAAATTCTCTCTTCTGGTTAATGGCCACAGATTGAAGTTGTATAAGAAACCACTGCAGAGAGACAATTTCATTTTCTCCCTGTTTTAGTAATATGGTGCTCACAACAATCCAAATACAAGTTTAGAAACCCAAAGTGATATCTCAGTAGCATATGACATACTGAGTACTTCAGGTGACCTAGTGATTGAGCTAAATAGCTCAATCCTTGAGATCAATTAGGATTAATTTCTTACTTAACCTCACAAGCACACACAACATGGTTATAATGATTATATTTTCTCCAGAGGGGCCTATTTTTATTTACACATTCAAAAGGGTCATGTTGCAGTAGGGACTTGTAGCATAATAGTTGTCAACATTCATAATGGGTCATGTTTCTGAAGGTACCCGTAGCGTTGTCTAGCAAAAAAAATTCAAATCACTTGGTGCCTCAATAACTGTAGTTCATGCACATTCACCTCAGACTACTCACATGCACTATCCACCTTTTCATAATACGTACCCGCAAAACACTTCTTTAATTTATTGTTTCCAATTCAAATTTTAAATGTTTGAGCTGTCACATCACCAACTATTATCCATCTAATCCATTCCATCAATTTGCATCAGCCACCTCACAATTCATTCACCTATAGCTATTTTCGGTCACATCAAATCATCATCCGGATACATGTTATTCAGTTTACACATGTGGTGATCAGTTAGTCCCTTCCAGAAAGTACGCAAGGTACGCTATCATAATTACCATCAATTTCCTTAAGCTTTCATTGTGTCTTTCATATTAAATTATGCATGTGAAATATTCATACCATTAATTTCCATACTTTCTAATCATACCGTTCCTAATAATGAGCTGAAGTGAGGTCATTTCAAACAATAAGTTGGGGGGGAGGGTACAACTTAGTCAATTTTTTTGAATTCTGCCACCTAAACTAAATGCAATAAAAAGATATGACGTGCATAACCCTCCTAAAAATTACATCTATTTTTTTTGCAAATACTCCCAATTGCCAATTCTCAATTCCCAATCCTATGAACTTGAGCTAAGTCCAACCCAGAGTCGAACCTAGAACATATTTGTGATCTCAAATTAAGTTGATACTAAGAAGGGGAGTTGTAGTTATGGTATGATAGTGAAAGTGCATGGAGGAATAGAAGAAAAGAGAATTATTTTGAAGGTGGTAGAGTGGAATTGAGATTAATTTTTAGGATTAAATACATTGAGCAAAGAAAAGAAAGTCATAATGGAGGGTGATGTTATCAGGAGAGAGTTGTCGGATCACAAGCAAATACTGGAAGATGCAATGGCCTTACCTATTTTCACAAGAGTGGTTTGGTGAGATTATTTCCTGAAACTAAAAAAAATTGACAATGATATAGTAAAAAGGTTTGCAACTACACTAGAACATGATGAAGCAATGGTGAAAGGACTATCAGTGGATGCATCTGAGGTCGCCATAGCACAAGTTTTTGGGTTACCTAGAACTGGAGAAAATTTTCCAGTACATTTTAATATAGTTGCAGCCAAAGAGGAATTTTGTGAACGGGGAGATAATTTGGACTCATCTTCACAAGGTACAAAGAGGCTCTCTCTTCTATGGTTTTGGGCTAATTGTGCTTCTTATATTGTTAGATATCTTACCTGTGATGATAGGCATAATCTTTTGTATACAATACATTTTAAATTGCTTAGTCACCTTCGACATAATAGGCTGGTAAAGATGCTAAATTTTCTTTATAACATGTTGAAAAGAATAGTATCAGAGTATCAAAGGACAGAAAGTGAAACTTCCCTATCACACCACTATTTGATTTCCCTGCTAGCAAAAATAAGTTTGAGAATTTAGTACCCATAGGTAGATTGGGAAGATTTTAAGAAATGTGAAGATATTAATAGTTTACTGGATGCACCTGTGGTACTTGAGACAAGATGAAATTTAAGAGAAAGCCCTCATGTCTCACCTATGGGTTCACCTACCCATAGCCAAGGTGAGAATGAGGAGCATAATGTGCCAGATTCTAGGTCACTAGTAATTGAGGAAATTCCATCTTCTTCAAAATCATAAAAAACCTAAGAGCAGAAGAGGCAATATATCAACATCATCCACACCTTCTAAAATAGAAAAGAAGAAGAAGGATGTTCAAAAGAAGAAGAAGGATGTTCAAAAGAAGAAAAAGGATGTTAAGGAAACACCTAAACCTATACATTTAGGTAGATTAAAGAGACAAGGTGTCATGAGAGGAAATGTAGAGAAACCTAAAGAAGAGGAAAAAAATAAAGAACAACAAGAGCAAGATGTCATACTAGTAGAGACAAACTCTGAAGGGAAGGGAAATATCCCTAGTAATGTGAATATAACTATGTAAAGGAAGAGATACATGTCTACTACTTCTAATTCATAATCAAAAGATGTGTTTGTTGCTAAGAAAACACGAAAGAAAACCCTAGATAGATCTACCTATGAAGACTATGAAAGGGGATGTAATGAGCAGTTCATGGAAATAGAGGAAATGCATATAGAAGAAAGAGATGTTAGGAAGGAGCTCCAAGAAGCCTTGGATAGAATCAAACATTTGGAAGAGTTATTATAGAATTATGAAAAGAAGGACAAGGAAAGGGAAACAAAAATACAGGAAATGGAGGAAAAATTACAAACATATGGCCATGGTACTAAAATTGATTTGTTGGCACAATTCGCCATAACTAAGACTAGGGATGGAGAAATAGCAGTACCAGATCAGAGACCTCCTCCCATAAGAACTCCAATTCACCATACAACCTTGTCACTTAGTTATCAGTTATGGAGAGTGACTGATGAGTTTGTACAAGAAAAGGAAAAGTGGAAGAGAGAAAAAAATATTGATTGAAGAACATGCTAAGGAGCTGGAAAAGAAAGAGATTGAGTTAAGAAGATCAACAATTAGGTTGGAATAATTTTCAAAAAAAGATGCATAGACCATAAGATGTAGACTTCCAACAAGGACGTATGCACTATTTCTACATAAAAGATTTCCGAGTTTTCAATTTAACAGGCTAATTAGTAAACAAACAGTTGGGATGAGCAAAATTTTTAAGTTTCTTAATGTTTTTTTTATTCTACACCTGAGGACCAGGATCAATTATGTGAATACTATTTACACAAATATGTGATGCCATATGAAATAAAATGGAATTATCTAATGTTTGTAGGGGATCTTATTACAAAAAAGAACAACTCAAGGGAGAAATAATGGAAGAATATAAGGAGAGGGAGAAATCAATTGCTCTCCCCATTAGGAAAGAATCTAAGAACCTTGATGCAATTATAGATGAATGGTTGAAACTCCTAGATCATAAAGGTGTAGGAAAGAAAATTATGAAATTAAGGACAACATATTACAAAAGAATGCAAACATTAGTTGTGGGTTTGGGTCAGCAATGCTATAGTTATATGTAGATTAGATGGAACATCTTGAACCTGGAATTATAGAGAAAGGAACCTCATTCCATGTATAATTTCACCACCATTCTTGAAAGGTTACACAGATACATGACAATTGGTGTCGACATAGGGATTTACTAGGTACCACTCACATTTCACCCACCTATGCTACTCTATCTAGTTCCATATTGGACCAGGGAGAAATTTGAGGAATGTGAGAGAGCTAGAAACACCAGAATGAGGCAACTTACAGCTTACAAAGGTTTTTACTTGAAATAGATCCAAGGAGTTGATGTTGTTATGGACCTGAGGTAGATTACCTTGCAATATAGCCTGTACCCCTAGTATTTTTCTTGAGGACAAGAAAAAGTGTAGTTGGGGGGAATGATGGGTTTATTTATTAGCCTATTTTTTGTTACTTTCAGACACTTTTAGATATACCTTTCGGAAAATACTCCTATATTATGCTATCTTTTCATACGTATTATACAACCTTGGACCTAAATCATAGTAATGGAAATATGGTTATGACATAATAGTATTGCATGGTTTATATGTAAGTATGTATGAAATGCGGACGAAATTCTATGTTTAATTATGGTAGTTATCTTTGTGCACATGTTTTGTGGATTAATCTTTTTGCAGCCAAGGAGGAACTGTAGCACGTAGCAAGTGGAAGTTGTAACCCACAACAAAGGAAGACTAGGACAACAAAATAGGGGAAGTTCTAGATTAAGCTAAATGCAATAACTATCGTATGAAGAAACCTAATGGAGTTGAATGTGCATCATTATGACAAGTTAATAAAGCCCTGGAGAAGAACTCTTTTGTTAATAGGATTCTTTATAATGGTTTGTGTGTTTTACATGCAAATTTGTTTCATGGAGTTTTAGTTCTATTAGGATTCTTCTTTCTTTTCAATTATAGTTTGAACAATTCAATCTTAACTATATGGTCTCGTATTTAGGAGCGGGAGTTTATGATTGTAGTTAGTTGTTGCTTAGAATAAGAATCCCTCATGCTTGTATATAGTGGATGGTTGAGTCCTTAGATAAGTTAGTTCATTTCAGTATTTCATTATCAGTTGTTTTTTAGTTTCAATTATCTACATACATAATGGTTATTCAAAATGATTTTCATTGAATACAATTAGTGAAGAAGATTTTGTATCATCTTTTGTGATATGTAATGAATGAATTTCAATTTCACATGGATGTGTAGAATTTGGTAGTTAGATTTGGTTCTAGTTAAGTGAGAACATCCACTTGAGCAGGTCACTCAAGGTAACTGCTCTTCACTCATTTATAGAGCTTTTTATTTTTGTTTAGTAGTTGTTTTCTATTTATCATTACTTCATGAATTACATGCAAGTTAAATTACAATCTCATAATTCAATCATTAGTAATGAATGTTCATGAGCATGCATGTATTTGGTTAACCACTAGTACTCCAAAGGTTAAAATCATTTGAGTTGTTAGTTTTGATCAATTTTGAGTTGATGTAGTAATACTTTATTAGCAACAGTTCAATTACAAGTTAAGTTGTAGGCACCCGTAGCCATTAGCCCTGGTTTATTTATTTTATTGTTTTACAATTCAGTGAGTTTTCAGAAAGTAGAACATCTTGAATAGGAAAACTTAGGTAGCCTCGAGTCTTTGAAGGCACATACAATGCAACACCATCATAAGTTTACAAACCTTGGGTTGACATTTTAATGTAATCTTTACAATGTTGAGTGGACTATTCAGTCACATATACCTCTGAATTGTGTAGGTTCTACCAAGTTTATAATACATTAGTTTAGACTCTACAATTTGTCTACACAACTCCATGAGAACTATATTATCACTCAAATACCTTGGAAGCATATACGAATATCTGACGAAGCACCCAACTCGAATGTACATGAAGGTGGGAAATTGTAGGAACATACAACCAAATTTATTGACCACCACCTATTCTTCATCAGACACTCTCCTCTTCTCAAGTTCTATGTCAAACATGTAGAGGTATGGAGCAAAGATGACATCATTAACCCTCCTAAAATGTTGAATACTTTTCTTTAGGGTCAATTGGGAGTAATATTTATAAACTAGCACATGCCTCCTATCACCCTCTGATGTCAATCCTGGAAAGTTCCACATTGATGCAACAACATAGACCAAGTATGAAATCATATAAAATTTCAATTAAGTGGGCACCTTTATTAGATGATCATGAATTGCATCACTTATCTATTGACCCCATAATATCTGGTGTTTCATCTTCCTTATAACATGAATACACACGTACATCCATTCTTGAAAATTGAAAGAGTTAGGAAATCCCTTAACCCTGTAAGAAGTGTAATCAAGTCATTTACTTCTTTGATGAAATCACTATGAGGAAAGCTCTTAGGCCATATTGAAATATTTGGCCTTGGATTCTTTAGCCACCTTGTATTAATTTCCTTTTTACACCTGTCTGGATCCTCTTCATAATGAACTTGTGCATTCTCAATAGTAAGATTAGCATACACATCAATGCTCAGACATTGGAAGATCTTGTCAAAGAAATTTGCATCTAGTCTTATGATCGCATTCCCATTAGGACCCTTGACACTTCTATCTTCCTTGTGATAATGAGTTGCTACAACTAGAACAAACTCAAGATTGTGTGCCACTACTAGAAATGCAACCACCAATTGAATATTACTCTCCACAACATATACCATGCCTGAATCCAAATGTTGCTTCTTTTTCCTCTCCAAAAATTCAAACATATCAACATGTCCTATCTTTGTGTCTTTGATCTCATCAATGTTTGAAGCAATAGAGGTTGTTGCAAAAACCCCTTGATATTTGAACTTCATGGCTTTCTTTCTTAGTGATGAATCATAGATTTGCATAGCAACTATATGGTAAGTAAATCACTTGTACCCCTTCAAAAATTTGAGCTTGAATGCCTAAAATAGCATACGAGAGCAAATTCAGAAAAAAATTTGATGTTTCCCAACGTTAGAGAAAATTTGCAAGATTTTGTGCAATGGTAAGAAAAAATTGAGCTTTTGCATGTGTTTTGGAAGTTGGGATGCAAAGGTGTAGAGAAATTGAGGTACTGCATAACTTGGTAGTTCAAATGCAATGGCACTAAAATTATGTGCATAGTGTTAGAGCAAAAAGTTGTAAGGGCGAAGAAAAACCCCACCCTTACATGGGGTATTTCAACTTAGAATGTAGAGGCACAAAAATTTTACGCCTCTACATAAAGGTAGGAAAAAATGATGTAAGGGTGGGGAGAAATCCCGCCCCTACATGGGGTAACAATTGTCATATGCACACACGGAGAAAAACTCTAACATTTCATGATAATGCAAGTTTAAGGATGCAAGTCAAGTTTTAAAAACTAACATGCATCTTAGGTGGGTAATGCGATAACATGTTGGTCGTGGTTTAAACCCCAACCTACATGTGGGATGCAATGATAGTAAAGTGGGTAACCATTGATCATGTGTTGGTTGAGGTTTAAACCTCGACCTGCACATGATCACAATGTTTATGGGAATTGTAGATTGGGTTATGAAACTCGAGATGCATATGAAAATGACATGTTTTGGATGTCATTCAGGATTTAAACCCCAAGTAGCATTGAATGACACTGGGTGGTGTAGAGCAGGTCTCAAACCCCACATGACATGATACAAGACAACGAGTAGCGTAAGTCGGTATTTAAATGTTGCAGTGCATATACTTCATGGTAATGGTGGGTTTTGACATAAAGAGGGCCTATGTAAGCATGGGAGTCAGGATTTGAAATCTTGAAACATACAGTTACCAAAGGTTTCACAAAAATTCAAAGTGATAACAAATACTCAGGGTTTGAAAACCTGAATGAAAATGGCTTGAGGATTAACAAAACCTAGAAAAATATGAAACCCTAAAAAATGATTACTTATAGTGACAAGAGAAAATGAAAACTAAAGATGATGCTACCAAAACCCTAAGCATATTAAACAAAGTGGTGAAAGAAAAATAGGAAAAATAGGATTATTACATACCCATAAATAGTGAAGATGGACGAAAGTCTGAAAGGAAAAGCAGAGGTGTAGAATACACTTTCCTAACGCTAAAGCCTCAGTGGAGAAGTGAAAAAACCATCATTTAATACTTTCTTGTGTTTAAGATGCACATACACAGTAAAACAAGAGTAACAAAAATAAAACACACACACAAAGATAACACCAGATATAGGTGGGAAAACCCTTTTGGGAGAAAAACACACCACACCAAGAGAAGTCACTTTGTATTATAGTAAACAGATTACATACAAAGTTCACAGACCTCACTCTCTGATAGTTAGCTCACAACAACAGACTTCAGTTCGAATACATTCGTTGTTACAATGCTTTACAGCCTATAATGAATACTGTCTCACTGTCACCTTAGTCACTATACCAATCTTTCGACGGTTGCTTGTCTCAATCAACGACCAATGGGAAGTCTTTAATTACACGCTTCTCTGACAAGAAATATGATATTTGATCAAACTACCCTACAATTACGCATCGGGCTGCCCCAACAATTAATTCTATTTGTAGAGAATTCCTCAATTGGATTCTATCAACCACCGAATCATATCTTATAGTTAATGCATACACTGCTTTCAAACATTCGGCCAATAGTTGTTGATTTACAACAGTGATGTAAAATCAACGAGTGTAATCATGCCACATGTCGTAATGCCATTCGTCCATCACTTTGTCTATCAAGTTAGATCAGTCAAACTATGCCCATGAGCTCTTTACCACGCCACCGCACCAAGCCAAAGAGATCACCGCAGTACGGTGGTGTCATCGCCGCACCGCTTCAAGGTTGACAAACCTCCATGGTATGGCGGTGCCATAGCATAATCGCTAGTCATTCCAAACAACCTTGCAGTACAGAGGTAACTGCTCGTTTGCCTAACCGTCACCCTTCACCGCGCTACCGTTGAGCAACGAGGAAACTCCTGTGGTATGGCAGTGTCACTGCCCAACCGTGAGACTAAGGGAAGCCTCCCACAGTATGGCGATGAACATCTAAAGCAACCACTAAGCTCACCGCATAGTTGTGCCTTGGCCGAACAACCCCCGCGGTAAGGAGGTAAGCACCTGCGTTTACTGCCACGGTTTCTTGCGCCACCGTGTCATGACCAAAAGACCATCGTGGTATGGTGGTAAATGTCCACGTTGACTGCCACAGTCCACCATGCCTCTGTGCCTTAATCGAATGACCACTGCAGTATGGTGGTAACACCGCCCAACCGCTAAAGAGAGCGAAGAGGCTCATGGTAAGGTGGTAAACCATGTGACCGCGCCTCCATAGAATGCTCCCAGCGGTATAGCGGTAAAGGTTGAATTCGCCAAGTCTTTATTCAGAGGTTCAAGCCAGAAGTTGAGGCACTTGTTTCCAACAAGCTCCCACTTGATGAAGACTTACTGGCTTCCTCCAGACTTCAAATTTACTGACGATCATAGGCCCCAAGGCCCATCGAACTTGCACACCATCTGAACTTATTCATGCTCACTGGCTTTGTAAAAACATCTGCAACATTCTTCAAAGTATCCACCTTTTCTAAATTGACCTTTCCATCCTCCACCATATCTCTAACAAAGTGATACTGCATATTGATATGTTTCGTCTTGGCATGGAAAGTTGGATTTTTCGCCAAGCAAATGGCACTCTGACTATCATAGCAAATAGTAATCTTCCCTGCATCAAAACCAATATCAGAACACAAACGACTCAGCCAAACAACTTCTTTGCAGACATGTGTTGCTACCATGTATTTTGCCTCTGTTGTGGACAAAGTGACTACAACCTACCGCTTGCTCATCCAACTAATTGCACCACCATTTAACATGAACGTATATCCATTGATGGACCTTCTTCTATCAATATCCCCTGCCCAATCAAAATCCATGAATGCTATGAGTCTTATGTGATCCAACCAAATTTCCATGGTAACATAGAGCATATTCTGAAGTACCCCTTAGATATCTAAAAACTCTTTTTACAACATCCCAATGTGTCCTTCCTGGATTTGCCATAAATTGGCTAAGTACTCCCATTGCTTGGGAAATGTCTAGCCTTGTACAAACCATTCCATACATCAAACTACCAACTGCACTTGCATAAGGCACCCTGGTCATGTCCTCCATCTCAGTAATAGATTTTGGACAATCTTCAACAAATAGCTTCTTTCCCTACAAAACTGGAACAACTAGCTGCTTGCAATCATTCATACTAAATCTCTCCAGAATAGTGTTAATGTACTTACTCTGGCTGACCCAAAGCTTTCTTCTCTTTTTGTCCCTGGTTATTTCCATCCCTAGAATATACCTTGTTGCACCCAGATCTTTCATTTCAAACTTTGCAGACAACTAAGACTTAAGATCAGAAATCATAGTCTTACTATTTCCTATGAACAACATATCATCCACATACAGGGTAATAATAAGAACACGATCATTTTCAGATTCATAATACACACAATGATCAGATTTTGATCTCACAAATCCCATTGACAACGCAAAGGTGTCAAACTTTTGGTACCACATTCTAGTCGATTGTTTCAAACCATACAAAGATTTATTTAACTTGCAGACCAGATTTTCTTTACCTTTTTCAACGAAGTGCTTAGGCTGGGACATATAAATTTCTTCTTCCAGCTCTCCATGGAGAAACATTGTTTTCACATCCATCTATTCAATCTCTAAGTCATATGCAGCTGCAAGTGACAATAGAAATCTGATAGATGTTAGCTTAGCTACAAGGGAAAATATTTCTCCATAATCAATTCCCTCTACCTGGGAATACCTCTTTACAACCAACCTCACTTTATACTTTTCAGCACTGCCATCTAGACCAGTCTTCTTCTTAAATACCCATTTACAGCCAATAGGCTTTCTCCCTTCAGGCAAAGGTACCAAATCCTAGGTTTCATTATTTTTCAATGATTTCATTTCTTCATTCATGGCTTCCAACTAGGAATTTGAATCAGACATGTTAATTGCTTCTTTCATAGTCCTAGGCTCATCATTTCTAGTAATCAAAGCATAGGCACCGTTCGAATCCAACATAGAGAAACCATACCTATCAGGTTGATGTATTTCATGTGTGGACCTTCTTACTGGTTGAGGTTGTGGTTCTTCTTCTTTAGAGCTCTCCTTAGTTTTAGGTACACCATGTAGTTCCTCTTTTTTTGGAGTTTGAGAAATTTCAACTACATCATTCTTCTTTTCTCTTTGATATGTCTCTAACTATGGATTAGTTGTTGAAGGCTTCAGCTCATGAAATATTACACTTTTACTATACAAAACCTTCTCAGTATCAAGATTCCAAAGCTTGTATCCTTTCACACCAACACCATAGCCAATGAAGATACATTGAACAACCTTGTTCTCCAATTTAGATCTTTCCTCATTTGGCACATATGCATATGCCTCACAGCCAAAGACACGAATATGTCTCAGAGAGGACTTCTTACCAGACCAACCTTCCAAAGGTGATTTTTCAACAAGAGTAGAACAAGGTGAATGATTTACCAGGTAACATGTTGTAGCCACAGCCTCAGTCCAAAACTTCTGCTCCAGACCAGCACTGCTCAACATACTTCTCACTCTTTACATTAATGTCATGCTTAACCTTTCAGTAACTCCATTATGTTGTCGAGTATAAGGTGTAGTTTTATGCCTTTTAATCCCATGGTCTTTATAGTACCTTTAGAAATCTGCAGAACAAAACTCACCACCATTATCCGTCCTCAAGCATTTAATTTTCTTTCCAGTCTGATTCTCTACCAAAGTTTTAAATTCTTTAAATCGACTGAACACTTCTGATTTACTCTTAAGAAAGTATATAAATTCCCTTCTCGAATAATCATCAATAAAAGAAACATAATATCTAGACTTTGATAACGAAGGAATATTCACTAGACCAAAAACATCAGAATGAACATAATCTAGTACACTAGAATATTTATGAGGACTCGAATAAAATGAAACACAGTGTTGTTTTCCATAAATGCAATGTTCACAAAAGTCTAACTCAAGGTTACAATCAACAAGCCCTTCAACAAGATTTTTATTTTTCAAGGTTTTTAAACCTTTCTCACCTATGTGACCGAGTCTATGATGCCACAACACGGTCTTCTCTATCGGGAGTTTCCCCTCCAAGAAATATTTACTCAGAGGAGCTTCATCCTCCTCTACATAAGCAGCTTTGCTTGACTTTACAAAGACATTACATTAAACAGTACGTGCATCCAACTTGTACAAAGTGCCAGTTCGTACACCCTTAGCCAGCACCATTGCTCCTCTAACCATCTTACATCCTTTACTCGAGAAAGAAACTTCCACACCAACACCATTAAGCTTACTAACAGAAAGTAAGTTATGAGCCAAACTTGGTATGTGTAGTACACCACCAATCCCTTTGATTCTTCCGTCAAGGAATTGTATTTTGACTCTTCCACGACCAACAATTTCCAATGTTAAATCACTTGCCAAATACACCTTTCCACCATAATACTTTTCTTACTTAGTGAACCACTTTCTATGAGACGTCATGTGGAAAGATGCACCTGAGTCAATCAGCCAGACATCATTTGATGCCTGAGTCACCAAAGTTGGAATGAAGGCATCTGCATCACTCTGAGAAGAGTCATTGTCCAAAGAGTTATTATTATTATTCTTCTCCTCCTTACAATCCTTTTGGATATGACCAAGTTGCCCACAGTTCCAAAATTTCACCTTGGAGTTTTTACCAAGAGACTTTGATCTCCCTTTAGATTTGGATTTAGACTTCTTGTCCTTCTTCTTGCCTCTCTCCTTCGGTCTACCCCGAACATCAAGAGCCTCTTTGGCCATCTCTGAAGACTTCCTCTGTATTTCTTCTGATAGTAGCAAAGCAACCACGTCTTCCATCTTGAAATTAGTTTTTGTACTTCCAATAGCCATTACAAGATGATCCCAAGTGTCAAGTAAGGAGCATAACAAAAGCATGCAACGATCCTCCTCCTCTATCTTCACCCCCACAAACACCAACTATGCAACAATCATATTAAATGAGTTCAGATGGTCTGCTATAGATGCACCTTCTTCCATCTTCAAGGAGTACAACTTCTTCCTCAGGAATAACTTATTCACCAGAGACTTTCCCTCATAAATTTCACCAAGCTTCTTCCATAATGAAGCTGTAGTCTTTTCCTCATGGACGTTCAGGACTATAGAATCAGCTAGACAAAGTCCTATCAAACCTTTAGCTTTTCTATCTGTGAGGTCCCACTCTTCTTGTTTCATACTTTGTGGCATAGTTCCAGACATAGCAACCCAGAGGTCTCTATCCACTAACAAGTCTTCCATTTTGAGTTTCCACAACTCAAAGTTGTCACCATTGAATTTTTCAATTTCTACTCTACCTGATGTACTCGCCATCTCAAACAGAAAATGGTTCTCACTTTGCAAGACTCCCACTAAAATAGGATTAGCACAAAAAACTAGCCCTACTTACAAGGATAACACAACTAGCCAGGCTCTGATACCACTTGAAAGAAAAAGCAGAGGTGTGGAATACGCTTTCCTAACGCCAAATCCTCAGAGGAGAAGTGCAAAAACCATCATTTAAAACTTTCTTGTGTTTAAGATGCACATACATAGTAAAATAAGAGTAACAAAAATAAAACACACACATAAAGATAACACTAGATATACGTGGGAAAACCCTTTCGGTAGAAAAACCCACCACACCAAGAGAAGTCACTTTGTATTACAGTAAATAGATTGCATACAAAGTTCACAGACCTCACTCTCTGATAGTTATCTCAAAATAACAGACTTCAATTCGAATACATTCACTGTTACAATGCTTTACAACCTACAATGAATACTATCTCACCGTCACCTTAGTCACTATACCAATATTTCGACTGTTGCTCATCTAAATCAATGACCAATGGGAAGTCTTTAATTACATGCTTCTCTGACAAGCAATCCGATCTCTGATCAAACTACCCTGCAATCATGCATCGGGCCGCCCCAACAATTTATTCTGTTTGCAGAGAATTGCTCAATTAGATTATGTCAACCACTGAATCAGATCTTACAATTAATGCGTACACTGCTTTCAAACATTCGACCAATGGTTGTTGATTTACAACAGCGATTTAAAATCAACGAGTGTAATTGCACCACGTGTCGTAACGCCATTCATCCACCGCTTTTTCTATCGAGTCAGATCGATCAAACTATGTCTGTGAGCTCTTTATCATGCCACCGTGCCAAGCCAAAGAGATCACTGCGGTATGGCAGTGTCACCACGACACTACTTCATGGTTGATAGACCTCCGTAGTATGGCAGTGCCACTGCATAACTGCTAGTCGTTCCAAATAGCCTTGCAGTACAAAGGTAGCTGCTCATCTGCCTGACCGTCACCCTTCACCACGCTACCATTGAGCAACAAGGAACCTCCCACGGTATGGCGGTGTCACTGCCCAACCACAAGACTGAGGGAAGCCTCCCACAGTATGACCACATCCAAACCAACTGCCAAGCTCACCATGCAGTCGCGCCTTGACCGAACAACCCCCACGATAAGGAGGTAAGCACCTACACTGACCGCCATGGTTTACCACACCACATGGTTTACCACGCCACCGTGTCATGACCAAAAGACCATTGTGGTATGGCGGTAAATGTCCACGCTGATTGTCATAATCCACCGCACCGTCGCGCCTTAACCAAACGACCCCCGCGGTATGGCGGTAACACTGCTCAACTGCTAGACAGAGCGAAGAGGCTCACGGTAAGGCGGTAAACCATGCGACCGCACCTCCATAGAATGCTCCCAATGGTATAGTGGTAAAGGTTAAATTCACCAAGTCTTTATTCAAAGGTTCAAGCCAGAAGTTGACGCACCTATTTCCAATAAAGTCGACCGAAATCTATGAAGACATCCAAACACGAGTCGACAAAAAGAACAAACGAGCACACAAGAGTAGAAAAGGGCAAAAATGAAAATAAAATGAAATTACAAATGACTTAAAGACGATTTAAAAGCCCATTAAAATTTTCCATAATCATTATAATAAATGCCAATCGTGCGAACTTCGAGATATAGTTGCACTGAAAATCAACGCGGGCACATCCAAAATGCAGTTTGCTAAATTAGCAAGGGCATTGAAATTCAACGCTCTTGCATATGCAAGAAAAAATGCTAACTCTCAAAATTGAAGCTTTTGCAATTTTGACCTATTGTAATTTTTCAAAAGATGAAAGGGGTAATCGCTCGAAATGACTTTTTGAGAGATTATACCATGTATGAGGGAAAGTAGGATTTGCCTCATTTTTATGCTTAGAGGGTGTGGGTTACGAAACAAACAAGTTTCGTAGGGGTTATCCCACAAATTGAGCATGTTGAATTTGAGGATAACAATACTACACAAATCCTTCATCATTTGCATAGTATTTTTTGCTTCCACAAGTATCTTAGAAAGTGAAGCCAATCTCAAGCTGACAGCTTCCCTCAACTGACCAAACTGTCTCTCTAATTTATTTCTTTGATCCTGATGCAAGAACAACTGAACATGAATATTTTCCAAATGTGCTCTAGCAGAACCATCCTTACCTTTTGAAACACCATATATTTCAGCCATATGAGTGATTTGTTAGTCAATAGAGTCAATCTAATCCTTGATACTCTTAGTGGAAATAGGCCATGTCAAATAGAACTAGTATAAGGCAGTGGCTTCATCCACAACCTTTTTGAATATTTCCAAAATTTCTTGCAATTTATTGTGTGCACTAGCACACCTATTAGATAATTTAGCTATTCTTTTATCATTCATATTTCTCAAAACCTCTTGCTTTGTTGTTTGTTCAATGTGAGAGGAGAGATCTTTAAAATAATCCATTAACAATTTCAACTCATGTTCTGAAGGTAGAGAGGACTCTATGTTTACCTCAATTAAACCTTCCTAAATGATCTTTACAACATCCTCAATTAGTTCATCCTTCTTCATGTTCTCTTGTACAATATCCTTTCTTGCAGAGGTATGCAAAATGTCACCAAGTTGTAGCTTATGGAGAGGAGAAATTTTTGATAGGTCAACCTGTCCTTCATGAGTGGGGATTTGCAAAAGTTGGGGGGTTACCACAGGTTGGAACTGCATCTGCAAAGATAGTAGGTCTTTGAGAGAATCTGAAGATGAACTTTGACCTTTATCCACAAAGACATCTTGATTCTCAACACCCTTCTCTTTTTTTTCTTGAACAATCTCAAGATTATCTTCTCTCATTTGTACATCACTTCCCGACTTCTCCAAAGAAGAAACATTGTGTTCTATAGGAGAAACACCAACTTCATTTTGAATTTTTTTGTATTGTGCACCAGTATTCATTGAAGGAGCTATCTCCTCATTTTTCTTCTTATTACCATTAGTCATATTGCCTTAAAAAATAGATAAATCTATGTCCAGAGTGGACACATCAAGAAGATTTTGTAGAATACTATCATCAGGAGTCACCTCAGCCATCTTCATTTCTTCAAGTAACTTTTCTATTTCATCTAACTCCTTTCTTCTTCCTTTTTTGAGATAGTTTGTACTTTATGTGCACCAGAGATATCTTCTTTTTGCAAATCGGAGGGTCCTTGTATTTCTTTCTGACCAAATTTGTTTTGCACGTTAGATTTTTTCGGGGGAGGCTTATTATCCACCTTTAGAGATTCTTGTGCATTTATTTCATCTTCAGTATTTTGTCCTTCCAGAGATCCTTGTGAATCATCATTACTTTTTTATATCATTAATGATTTTCTTTTTGCTATCTTCAATTTCACTTAGAATCTTCCTTTTCACATTTTCATCCAAGCCCATAAGAAGATCTATTCTTCACTTGGTGCAGATCTCTTTGGCCTATCTCCAAACAATCACCTCTTTTTATTTTTGTGAAATGGGAATCCCTATTTTTTCAATTGCTTGCAGTTTCAGGTCTTCATTAGTCTTAACAACCTCTTCTCTCCTTTGTCCTAAAGCCTTAGCAAGGCTATCTAAAGCTTTTTCCACAATGTCACTGAAGGTTATGTTATGCATTAGCATATACTCAATGATAGCCTTCTAAATGGTCCTTTTGTCTTCCAAAAAGACATCTAGATGTAGCTTCATTGTGTCATTTAATAGGTCATATTCAACAATTGTATTAAGAATTGTTCCAAAGTCTAGAGGGTTATGAGAGACTAGAGGAGCAATTTTAGTCTTTTCAACAACAATTCCCTTTCCTTTCTTTTTTCTATGAAGATTTTTCTTCTTCTTCTCCTTGATTTGTACCTTTTTCTTCATCATCCACTTCATCATCAATATTAATCTTTTCTCTTTTTTCCTTTTGTTTAGGTCTAGTGACCTTTTACTTTGGAGGTATAACAAATGTAGTTTTTCTCTTACTTCCAATTATTTGTTTGGATATTGAGGATTGTGGGGCAATATATGGAGAGGTTCTACTAGATCTTCTTGGACCTAGACTAGCTTTCGAAAGATTTGTTGACTTTGGGAACCTCCACAAGAGAATTAGGTATAACTTTTGGAGATCCACCCAGTACCTTGTAAAGCTCTTATTTTCTCTTTATTGTAGAGTACTGTGATACACCTATATCCTTAAGTAATTTTTAAATTTCTTTTATGTGGCTTCCTCACTTTCATTCTTATAGATTTCATCCATGATTTCTCTATATGTTCCAAATCTTTTTATTTTTGGATCCTTAGGACTTGACAACAGAATATCTATGTACCTTTTGTACAAAATCATTCTCAATATCATAAGGTAGCTCAGTTATTCATACAGTTTTAGGTTCCACAACCTCCAAAAAGTAATGATCCTTTTTTACCATAAAATATATTTCTTTTTAATATTTTTGGACCAAACTAGATGATATCTTGTATCTACCTTGCATCTCATTTTGTAGATTCTTGAAAAATCCCCAATAGAAAGTGGTGTAATCTTGCTCTGTTTGAAAAAATTTCATATGTTGTTTAATTTGTGTTGCTATTATAGAGAATTTGTCCCATATTTTACCTTTAAACCCAAGTAACTCATTTAGAAAGAATAAAGTAAGGAAAATGATTAAGGAACCAAACCTAAAGTTGTTCTTGGTTTCCTTTATCTTTTTCAAGTTTTCCATCAACTATTCCCTCAACAGTTTGCACAAATCAAAGTTATCATTTTCTTTCATCATATAATAAGCAGTGTGAATTGTAGTGGCAATGGCAAATTCTTCCGTATTTTTGAAGTATATTTTGTATGCAATTCTCATTGATGTGTACCGGACATCGAGATCAATAATATCTTTCACAGTCAAGGCCCTTTTGTCAAATTTATCACTTGTGAGTTCTATAACTATTTTTTTCTTTACAGATTTTAACACAAGAATGGGTCCAGAGTCACACAAACTAGTAATTTCCCTAATATCACCCCTTGTGATCAAGTAGGGTTTGTCTAGCTAGATGTTTGTCATGAATGCAACTCAAGATGATTCTTACCCATTTTTCATTCTTGCAGAAGTCTGGAAAATCTTTCTAGAGATCTAACCCTTTCGTAGCAATGTTTGCATACTCCAACTTATATACTCCATTTTTATTCAACAAATCTTGTTAGACCTCTTCAAAGGATGAAATGTGATCAATCTTATTCAATTGTGTATATATGTAGATTCTTGTATCCTCGCAATGTATGACACCCATTGGAACTTTAAAAAATGCACCATCTTTGTCCACTTCATTTGCTTTAAATGGATACCTTTTATATTTGGGCCTTGGCCTTTTAGTGACATCAATGACAATAGGTGTAGCCATAATTTTTGATACTAGGGTTTATAAGAAAAGATAGAGAAATACCTTTGAACATCATTGTTAGAGTTTGCATGACACTTGTTGAATACTTTCTCTACTTCCTTAGCTCTTGCGCTCACTTGAGATAGTTTGAATGAAATCAATTTGATCAAAATGAGATAAATATACCTAACACTAACCCTAGTTGCTCCACAATAAATTTGTTTGTCTATTTAGGAAATTTTACGGTCTTTGACATTGCAACGATCTAGAAGTCTTCAAGACACCTCCGCAAAAAGAGTATTTTCTCTAGAAACATGACTAATGAAGTTCATATCATAATTTACCAATATGCTGAAGATTCCAACATCTCAAGTATTTCAAGGGTATGATAGGTTCTACAATTGCAACTCCCCTTGAGTCAGTACTCTCTCTTTAGTTACCGTAAAATCCATTTGCACCATGTTGAGGTACAAATTCATTCCTTCACATTCTTCCTTCTTTTGCTGACTAATGGCAGGCTTCCTTTGAAGCGCAGAAGACCTTACATTCTTTCCTTTGTATTCCTTTGTAGAATCTTGCAAAGTGTCCTTGTTTATTACAATTATAGCAAATGATAATGGCTCATGGAGCATAATTTCTTCTTCTCGCATTGGATCTACACTCACCATCTTTATGACCCAACTTATTGCATGTGTAGCAATAACCATAGAAAGATTGAGAGGTCATAGCATGATTATTCCTTATCACCTTACTTCTGCATTCATTAGTCTTATGGCCAAATTTATTGCAAGCACAACAATAACCATTAAATGATTGAGAGTTCATACCATTATATCTTGGAGGCCTAAGAGAATTCAAAATTATCTTGCTTCTGTACTCAACTGCCTTATGAGAAAATTTGTTGCATGCATAGCAGTTACCTTTGAACCTGATAGGAGCAGTTTGAGTAGGCTTCCTAAAATTCACTTTCTTGTTCCAGATAGGTGTGAAAATGCCTTATTTCTTGTTGTCTTGATTTTTCTTTGCATCTCTAAAGGATGTCTCCTTTGTTTTATATTTTCCTTCTACCTTGAAGTTATCATACAAATTTTTAGATGTTTTGCACATAAGACTTATCCTGTTTTTAAAGCCAAGCCTAGATTTCTCTTTAGAGAGATTTTGACAATTAATCAGTTCATCAAGAATTTGAAAACCCTCTTTCAATTTTATACCTTTATCAATTTTATCTTTTGCCTTTTCAAGTTCTTTTCTTAGAGTAACAATTTTTTCCTCAAGTTTTGAGCATTCAATAGTTTTATCTTGAAACTTGGTATTCAAAAAGTCTTCAATCCTTTTATCTTCCTCAATCTTAACTTTCAAGTCAGAGATCACAACTTCTTCTTCCTTGAATTTATTTCCTTCTCCCATTTGATATTTTTGTTTGCTAACTTCTTCTTTTGATTCTTTTGCCTTTTCCTTCAATTTGTCAATTATCTCTTTTGATTTTTCCAGCATAAATTCATATTTGATATTTTTCAACCTTGCTTTATCTAGATCCTCAAGAGTAGACCTAATTTCACCTTCAAAATCAACTTCACATTCTTTTGGATTGATATCCCAACCTTCAAGTTCCATTAATTATAAGTTTGGTTTTGTGATGAACATATCTTTGATCTTTGCCACAGACCCCATGTGTTTAAGAGTAGGATCTACCTTAGTTGTTAGGTTTATTTAAGGAACTTGGCTCTGATACCAATTGTTGAACACAAAGCAATGCTAAGAGCTGGGGTGAATCAACATATATTAAAATTACAACATTCCCATTTATAGATAAAACATCACATCACATGAACTGAAAAAACAAAAGAAAGGAAACATGCACCACACAATAACACTAGGATTTTTATGTGGAAAAACCATGGTGAGAGTTAACTTACAATATAAATTCTCACTGCTTAAAAGGATTTACAATGTAGTTTAAGGCTCACTACCTATTGACTTGAAAATGTTGAAGCACTTGATGAGACTCACTGTCTTAGAGCAGGGTACATGAAAATTATTATAATAAACTAAGACTGAACTATTGTAGATGAGGCATCTGACTTGTGTTGATATTACAGTTCCTTTTCACACATTTTACACCATCATTCATATTTCAAACATTTCATATTTAAAATTCTTCTTAATTCAAATCCAACACTCACATCTCACTTCACAAATAATTTGTCCTTCTATAAATATCATCTACAACAATACAAAACCTCCAATTAAGTCGGCTAAAAGATGACCCTTAGATGTACCAAATGATGTTGCATAGGTCGACACCAAACATATCCAAAGTGAAAGAAATTTGATTGTAGATCAACACATGCTATGTTGAGGCCTAAGAGTATTACCATACATTCTAAAAAAACATATTAATTGATCGGTATCAACCATAAATGAAGAAAATAAGTCATGTTGGTCCAAATAGTACAAGTACCATCAATATTGTTACTGCTTGACTTTACACCACCGAAGAGATACCAAAAATACCATGTGGATCAAGAGATGAATAGTGTAGGTAATCTACAATATTCCTACAACCACTTCTAGAAAGATTTGATCATTAAATTTTGGCGCAGTTGAAGAAGCTTACTAAAAATGTAAAAATAGAGCATTCCATAGAAATTGCAACACACAGTTAATTGAAGATTAAGCTTGTGGATCTCTATCACACTTGATACTGTTAGATAATATGTATTGATTACTACTGATCATTTTCTCAAGTCTACAAGAACAAATTTGCATCTCCAAAGAAATGCAGAGCATTCCAACCAACCTTTATCATTGCATTTCATTGTTAGGGCACAAACCGAAACATTGTCAACTATACCTTTGACTGTGGAAAGTGTGAAGACTTGATTTTTTGAATATAATATATTTATAGTATGGACATTATTTCATTTGAACTACAAGATATAATCTTACACAACAGATGGATGCAAAACAAAAAGACATGATATTGCCTTAGGGCATACACAGTTAGTACCTTAGCCAATCTTCTACAATCTATCTCAATATGAGGTACATGAACCCAAAATGATATCAATATAGACATATTGCAGATACGTCAGGACATGAGTATCATCCTTTGTACCATAGTTAGATCACCATTCTTCCTTATACTGCCCTGTAGACACGCCTCAACTCATATCAACTTATGCTGCAACCAACTCCAGAGTATGTACTTACTTCAACAACACAACTGACATTAATGACAACCTAAATAGGGTTGACATCAATGAAAACACTTATTGCCAACATGCCTTCCCCTCACCTTTTATTATGTTGTTATAGCTTATTATTTTACACTAGGAGGTGTTATGTTTTTCCAACATCACTTTGCATTTACATGCTTGATTATGTTCCTAGAGCAATTCTATCATAGCTCAAGGGGGCTTGCAACCGTTCCCCTATCATATTATGTGTTCTTGCATGACTTATCATGTAGTAAGAGCCACATCGGAGACACCATGCCTTCTTCATTTTACACTCACAATGTACCTCTAGGGTCATTCTTACCTTATGACTTTCCCATACTAGAGGCAACCTTATATTTTGATATCCATCTCTAGCTAATGTGTTTTCCATGCATCTACATGATTATTACATATGTTCTTCATGACATTTACTATATTGTTTTACATGAATGATATTCTTACATACTTACCTTTAAATTGTGTTTCCTCTCTCCTCTAATTTGTTACACACATTGTATGCAACCAATTAGAGGGAAGCATTTATTGTCACTAATTTTTTTATGTTGAGATTTCAATTATTGATTGATACTACATAAAGACTCATCAATCATTTGGATTTTCATACATTCATCCTCTACCTTGAGATCACCCATTCTATATCCTAGGTCATTCTGTGTCACACATGATTGATCCCACACAACATGAATTTGACCCAAAACTTAAAAAATTAAAATTATCGTTCAAAATCCTACTAGTTCAAGAAGCATCCAATAGGAACATTAAAAGGAATAGTACTATCAAAATTTATATTTAGGAAATTACATTACTTGCTTGTTATTTGCCAACATTCACCAAGGTTATAAATTTGACCACTTAAGGGGATTAATATAAGAGAACTTGACCCTAGGGATCTAATAATTCCCCCAAGGTATTTTTACATTTTGACAATCCTTAACAATCAACAAGGAGTGAATTGGGTAGCAAAAGCATATAATACACCAAATCAAAATCAAATGTCAATTATTAGATCCACACAATACAAATTTGATTCTTAATTACATAATCACCCCAAACATATTGATTAATAGGCTTGACAAAATCTAAAGACAATAAGCATACCAATTTTACCTACTTTTCTAAACTTTGATTTAAGTTTACATTACATCCAGTTTAATCTTCATCATAGTTCCAAGAACTAAATACACGTACCCCTTTGCATTTAATCTTTAAAATTAGAAACACGTATAAATTTAATTGAACTTTACGTATTTCACAAAATCTAATTATTTCGAATCTAATTTCAATAATCTACATAATTCTTTCACTCCTCTCTTTTGACCTTTCAAATATTATTTTATTGTTATTATTTTATTTCTATTTCAAATCTAATACAATACACAAATGTAATATTATCACTTTAATTGGTCTATACTTTCCTATAATTTTGTTTATTTTCGTTTTCATGTAGTAATCTTTACTTTGAAGGCTCTACTTCTTTAACCTACAATCTTCTAGTTATAATTTTTTAATTAATTGAAAAATGAATTTTATCCACCTTCCAAGGATTGTTGCCATCAACTTCCCAAGTCAAACAAGAAAAACAAACAATTCTGTCGTGTTTTTAATTTTTTTAAAATTTTTTGGTGCTCCCAATAAACTTCATTCATTACAAGCGCATAACTCTCCAATTAAATCCGGCACGCTTCTTAAATAAAAAATTAAGACAGACAATCACTCCGTACATATGGGAATAGATGTGCGCCCTTGATGGAATATGAGGTCCATAGGCTTCGGTGAAGTGTTCAAATCACAACCGTCAAAGAAATGAAGATATAAAGTTGCACGTTTTCAATGTACTTGTCTTTCAATATATATATTTTAAATTGTAAATTAAGTAATGGGAAAAATGAAATTTTAGAAATCTAAAGTAGAGGGGCGTCAATCACATTTTTTAACATTTTTTAAAGTAGATCATAAGGTCAATTTTATTTAAAAATTATACACAATAATTATTTGTAAATTATAAGCATCAATTATATTAGAAGTTATAATTTCATTAGTTTACACCATTAAAAATTTGAAAATATGTCGCTTTTTAAATGTTCTTAATTTAAAATATTGGACTTGTATTAGTCATTTCATTTATAAAAAGATTATAGCATTATGAACATTCACTTTGTCCATCCATTTGATTGGAGGAGCCAACTTTATGTCTATTTTCTATCATGAGGGTGTCTACAAATAAAACAAAAAACTATTGGGGTTGGTAGGTCTTCAAGAGAATATGACATTCTAATAATTATAGAGTTGCATTAACAAACAAAGGTTTTTTTTCCATATCCAGTTTTTGGTCCAAGTAGTGTTCACATTGAGATTCAATTACATTCCATGCAATTGGTTTTAGGAAATCCCTACCAAAGTTTGCAATCAAATGAAGTTTAATACTTGCAAAGATGATATTCTCGAGGGGCCAAGTTGTCATTTATGGCATTTAAACTTTTGTTACACTAGTACTTCTTCATCTTTTAGAGATTTGTGGATTTTTTTTTGTTAATGGTAATGGTATAGCAATATAAGATATTCTTATTTTTTGACATTTCTTTGATGCATATTTTGTTGTGTAAGTCTTTGGAGTTTCTCAAAGAGAGAAACATGGTGTTTCATTGAAAATCATATATTACAACATCTTAAAGAAGGAATCTTGACAAGAATTTGCAATGAGAAGAGGCCAAAATAGGAAATCCTCACAAAAGAATCTATCGTCAACCACATTTAGGGTCCTACCTCAATTAGACTCCTAAGAATGTTCCTACAATAGTAGTTGAAAGAGTTTTGAATTGTGTTACCCTACATATTGGTCTAGGAAGCCACAACTTTGGAGGTAGATGTGTGTAGAAATAGAGAACACCTAAGGTGTCTAAAAATGGTAAGCGTGTTTTGAAGGAAGTAAAATGTGCTATCTCCATTCTTCTATTTTAGGTGGTATCCACTTAAATAAGTGTCTCAAACCTCATTTGACCATTTGAAATAAGTCAGGATTAGCAATAAGTCAAAATGAACATGATTGGATGATAACATTAAAGTTTGAATGCTTGGGACATGAGTGGAAGGACCTGAGCATGACACACTAGTGTCCTAGAAGAATAAAAGGTAGAGAACATGGGTGTAATAAGGTTTTTGATATGCAAGGGGTCATGTCCATGTGGAATGGTATTTTTTGGGATAGTTTGTGGTCCAAGAGGGTAAAAATAGTCAATATCACGTCTATTATAAATGTGCACTAAATTGAGGAGAAAAGTACAAAGTATACATTTTTGTCTCTATAAAAATGTAATGACTATTATAATCATGGTTTTGGAAATTTCCAATGGTCAAGGAATTTTGTATTCCACCTCTATAAAAGATAGCATATAAATATTTTTCAATCATTCATTTTGATGGTAAACGATTTTTTTCTCAAGTTCTTGTTTATTTATTTTAAATGTTAAGTTAAAAATAAGTTTTTATTATGTGTTTTTGTTTATGTTTTATTTAAATGATGCATTATTGATCACCGATTCAGAATAATAATGACTAACTTATCTTCTCATTAAAGATGATTAGAAAATTATTTTAATAAATTTAAAATTCTAATGTATTTATGACAAAAAAAAAAAACTTAAAATATGATAATCAAACAAAAAAACTTATATGAATAAATTGAAGAATGAACACTAAAAATAATGATTATTAAAATAAAATAACTTATATCAAATATATAATAAAATTAAAAGATAAACACTCATAAAATAAATTTAATATATAAATACATTTTTAAAAATAAAAATAATAAATTTTAAAAAATAAAATATCTATTATATAGTATTGAGTACACATACTCTCAACTTTGGAATTATAATATCATGAAACACTAAACTACAATATCCAAAGTGTTGGAAAAGATAAATTGTATTAATAAATTTTGATACATATCATAGACAAATACATAATATAGACACATATTAGTAAAGAGATAGTCTAATAAAGGCT
The DNA here is from genome assembly GCA_007115665.2 of Sequoiadendron giganteum. NCBI lineage: Eukaryota > Viridiplantae > Streptophyta > Pinopsida > Cupressales > Cupressaceae > Sequoiadendron > Sequoiadendron giganteum. Next base: position 28,639,144 of record CM021107.1, on the reverse strand, counting down.
TCTCTCCTTTTATAAGTCTTTTTACATGGACAATTTTTTTTAGGTATATCCATATCCATTTTGAATATCCACTTCAACTTTGTCTTTGGTCTAAAGTTTTCTTTTGACTTGCCTTTCTCTCGTGTTGTTTTAAAGTCTTATTAATCTTCTTTGGGCATTCATGTATATTACTATAAAAAAAATCTTCATAATGTAATATAATTTTCTTACAATATAAGAATTTCTAATTAAATAAGAATAATATTTACTAAATTAATTATGAATTAAATTATTTTATAGTATTTTAAATAATTTTGTTAAGGTTAATGATATAAAAGAATTGTGAGATTGTTGAAGATTTATGGATGGAAGTTGGTTATATATAAACATGTTAGATATTTGGTATTATGTTTGAGCAATATGATTTGTTTTAATCTTAATTTTAAATTGATTTGAAAGTTGTTCTATCTGTAAACTTTCATAGAAATAATCTTCATAATACAAATATAATTTGTAAAAAATGACTTGCTTATAAAGTGTTATATATTTAACCTACTTTAACACTATTGTGTTTAAAAGAGAGGAATTCACACTATCAATATTAGAAAGAAATAAGGAATGGTAAAGTAAAAGGACCACAATAAATAATAACCAAAATGTCATTATGTGTTCCCCTATTCCTTTATTTTAATTACTTATGGTGGACTTAGTTATGCTATATTGTTAGAATACAGAAGGTGAACAACAATAATAATAGTTTAAATTAATTTTAAATCAGATCTAACAGTGTTTACCATATGGAGTTATAAATCAGCAATAACAATGAAAGCATAAAATACAAAAATGAACACCAAACACAATGTTTAACATGGAGAAACCCCCTCAGGAAAAAATTCCACAAAAGAAAAGATAAATAACTTGTATTATCACAATATGTGATTACAATACATCCACTCTAACTCCTCTTCAGTCTTCAATCTAGCAACATCTAAGTACCTGTAAGACCTCTCATAATGTCTTCATCTCAACCCCTCAATATATAGACTCATGGGGGCTCAAAATACCACCATAAAACATTACCATGGGTCAAAAAAATGTTTCGAAATACCATGGTAAAAATCCATATGACCCTTACATACCAAACATCGTCTCTTACATGCTAAACATTACACCCTCTTACAATTTGTCATAAGAATTCCTAGAAAATAGGAGATACTCTTACATGCGACATAGATCATTAATAGCTTATGCACATATTCTCTTATCCGTCATAACTTATCTTCACATCCAAAATGATATCCTAGGATACTCTTAACCCTTACAATTGTCATAGAATCCATCATAACATCCTTAAAAATAACCTTTCCATGTTAGACTAGTAAATGGGCATCTTTTGACAACTAATAACTTTATTTTCATAACATTGACACATGGTAAAAGTGCCAACTCAAAATCTCACACCCCTTTTGATGGAGCACAATTCATTAATAACATAAATGACAATCCTGAGAAATTATAAAATAAGAATAAATAAATAACTTAGGAATTGCCAAGGTTGAGACACCTTAATTCCCAATATTCTCCCACTCTTTGAATATCTTGCAAGAGCTAAGGGAATCACACCATCATGAAAACAACTAGGTGCAAGAAACTAGGCATGTGGCCTCCATGCACTAAATGAACTTATCTATGCTCACAGGTTTGGTAAGATAATCTGAAACATTCACCTTAGTGTCAATTTTCTTCAACTCAATTTGTCTATTAGCAATCATTTCTCGAATAAAATGGTATTGAATTGTAGTGTCGTAAATTGTCACGCCTAACAATTTCACACTATGTTTTGCTCCCCCTTAAGTGCACAGACCTAATTGAATGCCTAGTTGTTGTGTTATGGAGACCAATCAAACTCAGATAAAATATTCATATTAATTTTCATTAAATAATTTGTTACGCTTATTAAATATTTATGTTGCACTTGTATCTAAAAGAACGATTACAAACAAATGTTAAATACTGGAAGTGATTGGTTACAATTTTTTAATATAAATTTTATGGACAACTAGAAATATTAAATGTAATCATCCAAAGAAATCATTTTATTGGGTGCATGAGGCACAACCAATGGCCACACTTCTTTTGTAATTAATGGGACATGTGTGGGAACGTATTCCAATACTCAGATTAGAGTTTTGAGGGTAGTAGGTCATGAAAAACGTTAGCAGAAAATCATAGAGCAGTGGTTGGAAAAATGCAGGAAAGCTGCAGGTACCCGTAACCATGGCTATGTAAAACCAACAAGATAAAAACCAACAGGTGAAAAACATGGGAAAAACATTGATGCATGTTGTTTCATGTCTTTCCATGTCATTGTAAAGGTTATTTGTGGGGAGATTAATATATTTTGGACCCTCTTGTTGGTGGAAGTAGCCCAGATTTGGGTGAGCCATATTAAATCTTTGTGTTCTTCTTTTGATGTCCATAATTTATGTGTGTTTTATTTCTCTGTTTTATTCATCAAATCTACATTTAACTAATTATAAACTACCTTATAGAACCCTAACAGGTGGTATCAAAGTGGGTTGTGTTCATTTATCCTTTGCAGGAAGGTCTCACAGTTGAGTGGAAGTTATGGAAAATGAGGGTAAGTTGAAGGTAGATAAATTCAATGGGTAGAACTTTCAGTTATGGAAGATGCAGATGGGGGAAAATATTTATCAAAAGGACTTATGATGGCCATTGGAAGGGAAATCCAAGAAACCCTCGGCTATGTCTGATGAGGATTGAGATATTTTAGATAGAAAGACACTTGGCAGTATTCGTTTATGCCTATTACAATTGGTGGAATTTAATATTTCAAAAGAAAAGATATTTGAAGATTTGATGAAGACCCTAGCGAAGTTATATGAAAAGCCTTATGCTTCAAATAAGGTATTTCTTATGAAGCATTTATTTAATATGAAAATGGTAGAAGGTGGGTCAGTTTTTGATCATTTAAATGAGTTAAACACAGTTAATCAATTGACTTCTACTACTGTAAAATTTGATGAAGAAGTTAGGGCTCTTTTGATTCTATGTTCTTTTCTTGAAAGATAGAATAGCTTGGTAATGGTGGTTAATAATTTTGTTTCTAGTTCAAATACGATGAAATTTGATAATGTTGTTGGTGTTATTTTGAGTGAAGAAATTCATAGGAAAATCTTAGGTGGTACATCCACATTAGGCAGTGTGTTTGAATGAAAAATGTAAGGGCATAACAAAGGAGAGAGGAAAGAATTCTGGAAGTCATGGGAAGTCATAAGAAAAATCAAAGGACAAGAGGTCTCAATCCAGAGAAAAGAAGGATTGTTGGTACTACGGTAAGCCGAGTCATTTAAAGAAAGATTGTTGGTCTCAGAAAAATAAAGGAGACAAAAAGGAAGGCATTAAAGAGGCAAATGTGGTAAGTAATAAATATGACGAGGATGCTTTGATTCTTTCCATTGATAATGCTGATGATTCTTGGGTGTTAGATTCAAGGGCTTCATTTCATGCTATGCCCCATAGAAGTTATTTTCCTGATTATGTCCAAGGAGATTTTGGGATGGTTTATTTGAGAGATAACAAACCTTGTCAGATTGTTGGAAAGGGAAGAATCAAGATTAAGTTGCAGAATGGGAATCATTGGCTACTACATGAGGTAAGGCATGTTCCAAAGTTAAGCACAAAATTAATTTCAGTAGGGCAACTAGATCATGAAGGTTGTGTTGTTACATTTAGTGATAAAAATTGGAAGGTTACAAAAGTTGCCTTAGTGGTAGCAAAAGGTGTGAAAGTAGGTACCTTATATCTTTGTGCAAATTATACTGTTCCTTATACTTTAGCTATTGCAAAGAAAAATCAATGTTCAGAGATAGTCGTTGCAGTTCAGTAGGCAAAAAATCAGACAGTTGTTGTGGACTCTAAATCAACACTATGGCATAATAGACTTGGGCATATGAGTGCAAAAGGTATGGGATTACTTCATTCAAAGAATGTTTTAGTAGGTCTAAAATGTGTTAATATGGATTTCTTTGAAAGTTGTGTGTCTGGAAAACAGAAGAGAGTTAGTTTTCTCAAGGATGAAAAGCAAAAAAAATATGAGAAATTGGAGCTTGTGCATACAGATGTATGGGGACCAAATTAGGTATCTTCTCTCGGTGGCTTTTTGTATTATGTCACTTTTATTGATGATGCAACAAGAAGGGTATGGATTTATTTCCTTAAGCAAAAATTTGATGTATTTGAAAATTTTAAAAAAATGGAGAAGCTTGGTTGAGAATGAGACAAGTAAAAAGTTAAAATATCTTAGATTTGATAATGGTGGTGAGTATTGTAGCAAAATTTTTGAATATTATTGTTCCTCTAATGGTATTCGTAGGCAGAAAATGGTTCCAAGGACTCCACAGGAAAATGGAGTGGTTGAGCGCATGAATAGGACACTAATGGAGTGTGCATGGACTATAAGATTTCATGTTGGGTTGCCTTTGAACATGTGGGCAGAGGTTGTAAACACTATTGTTTATTTAATTAATAGAGGCCCCTCTAATCCTTTGGGTTGTGGTATTCCAGAGGAAGCATGGATAGGTAAGAAGGTGAGTTATTCTTTTCTCAAAACCTTTGGTTGTGAAGCATTTGCACATGTAGATTTAGAAAATAGAACCAAGCTTGATGCAAAATCAAAGAAATGAATATTTGTTGGATATGGCATTGATGAATTTGGTTATAGGCTTTGGGATTTTGAAAATCAGGAAATTGTGAGAAGCAGGGATGTCGTATTCAATGAGAAAGTGTTGTACAAATATCAGTTGCATAAGCATGAGAAGAAAGAAAATGAATATGTAGTGTTGGATAATACTCCAAATAGTGATGTTCCAATGCTTCCTCATGCTCCGAAACAACAACAACAACAACAAATACCACAAAATATAGTGCATGTTAGACGATCTTCAAGGATAAGTAGACCTCTGAAAATATTTTCTCCCTCTTTGTATTCTATTTTATTAACTGATGCTAGTTAACCGAAATAATATGATGAAGCTATGCAGGTGGATGGAAAGGTTCAGTGGGAGCATGGAATGGAAGAAGAAATGGACTCCTTGCTGAAAAATCAAACTTGGGACTTATGCAAGTTTCCTGCAGGTAAAAAGGATTTACCAAACAAATGGGTTTATAGGCTGAAAGAGGAAGATGGAGGAAATAAAATATTTAAAGCCAGGTTAGTTGTAAAGGGATTTGCACAGAAAAATGGTATTTGATTTTAATGAAATATTTTCTCCAGTTGTTAAAATGACTTCTATTCATACTGTTTTAAGTATTGTGGCTACTGAAGATTTGCATTTAGAATAGCTTGATGTTAAAACAACCTTTCTCCATGGTGCTTTGGAAGAGGAAATATTTATGGAACAACCACAAGGATTTGAGGTCAAGGGTAAGGAGAAACTAGTGTGCATACTGAAGAAAAGTTTATATGGCTTGAAGTAAGCACCTTGGCAATGGTATATCAAATTTGAAAATTTTATGGTTGAGCAAGGCTAGAGTCGATGTAATTCAGACCATTGTGTTTACTTTAAGAAGTTAGATGATGATAGATACATTATTTTATGTTTATATGTTGATGATATCCTTGTAGCAGGGTCTAACATGGATCACATAAAGGAGTTAAAATAATAGTTATCAAATTAATTTGCTATGAAGGATTTGGGGGCAGAAAAACAAATCCTTGGTATGAAGATTACAAGAGATAGGAAAAACAAAAAAAATGTTTTTATCTCAAGTTGATTATGTTGAAAAGGTGTTACAAAGATTTCATATGGAGAATGAAAAATTTTACAGCACACCTTTGCCTAGTCATGCCAAATTGGCTAAAGATATGTGTCCTAAGACACAAGAGGAGGAAGAAAAAATGACCAAGTTACCATAAGCTTCAACTATATGAAGTTTAAAAGACACCATGGTATGCATGGGACCAGATATTGCACATGTCGTAGGAGTTATTAACAGGTATATGAGTCATCCCGGAGTTGAGCATTAGAATGTGGTAAAATGGATTCTCAGGCATTTGAGAGGTACATCCAATAAATGTTTATGTTTCGGGGGCTCTAATACTAATTTAAAAGCCTATGTTGACTCAGATTTGGTAGGGGATATAGATACCAGGTGGAGTACCACAATTTATGTATTTACATTTGGTGGGACATTAGTGAGTTGGAATTCTCGATTGCAAAAGGCGGTTGCTTTATCCATCATGAAGGTAGATTATGTAGCTGCAATAGAGGCAAAAAAATAGATGATATGGTTGCAAATTTTCATGGAAGAGTGGGGAAAATGGTAGGTTGAAAGTTACTTGTTTACAGACAGTCAGAGTGCTATACATCTTGCAAAGAATTTTCCCTTGCACTCTAAAACCAAACACATACAACTGGGATATCATTTCATTCAATCAGTATTGGAGGATGGACAGGTAAAGCTATAAAAGATACATACAGATGACAATCCAACAAATATGTTTACAAAGGTGGTCACAAGGGAGAAGCTCATCTCCTCTTCAACTTCGGTTGGCCTTCAAGGTTGAGCTTAAGTAAAAAGGAGTTGCAAGGTCCAAGGTGTTGATTTCCAGTGGGAGTGCAAGGGTAATGGTGTTATGATCAGTATCCAAGTGGGAGATGGTATGGAGTGGAGTCTGATCAGTCTCTAAGTGGAATACTATATGGAGTGGAGTCTAATCAGTCTCCAAGTGGGAGATTTTTGTGTTATGGAGACCAATCAAACTTGGATAAAATCTTCATATTAATTTTCATTAAATAATTTGTTGCACTTATTAAATATTTATGCTGCACTTGTATCTAAAAAGATGGTTACAAACAAATGTTAAATGTTGGAAGTGATTAGTTACAATATTTTTAATATAAAGTCTATGGACAGTTGGAAATATTAAATGTAACCACCCAGAGAAATTATTTTATTGGGTGCATGAGACACAACCAATGGCCACACTTCATTTGTAATTAATGGGACATGCATGGGAACATATTCCAATACTCATATTAGAGTTTTGAGGGTAGCATGTTGTGAAAAATGTTATTAGAAAATCACATAGTAGTGACTGGAAAAATGTAAGAGAAGTTGTGGGTACCCGTAGCCATGGCTGTGTAAAACCAACAAGTAAAAAACATTGGAAAAATATTGCTGCATGTATTTTCATGTCATTATAAAGGTTATTTGTTGGGAGATTAATATATTTTGGACCCTCTTGTTGGTGGATGTAGCTCGGATTTGGGTGAACAACATTAAATCTTTGTATTCTTCTTTTGCTGTCTAGAATTTCCGTGTGTTTTATTTCTCTATTTTATTCATCAAATTTGCATTTAATTGATTATAATATACCTTCTAACCCTAACACTAGTTTCCTAAATTATACATTCTATGGCCCATTTCTAACAAATATAGATAAATTGCAAGCGGAGAAAAAATGTATTTATCCAATAATTTGCTCATAATACCTTAATTTCTGAAAAATAGGGTTGGGACACATACGCCCTGGTCAAATTAGTCTCCCTATTTAGCTTCAAATTCAAATATGTTGATGTTGGCACTTTATTATTTGCAATTCAAAGTCCAAAATTGGCTATTGGGATTTAATTTTTGTGAAATTAGAATAATAACATATAAATTATAATTTTTTTAATGTAATTGTCATTAAAAATTCATATATGTTGTGGCACCAATAATTGGGTCACATAAGTGAAAAAGGTCAAAGGATTATTGATAATAAAATGTTGGTTGATAGTTTTTCTAATAATTAAGTTGGAAAAATATATTTTTGTGATCATTGTGAGCTTGGAAAATATAATAGATCTTGATTTCCTATTGAAAGTATTATAGCTAAGATATTATTAGAAATTTCTCATGTTCATATGTGTTTGGTTGAGTGGATGTGGGTTCCATGGAAAAATCTCATTATTATGTTACATTCATTGATGATGCTTCTAGATAAACTTATATTTGTTTTATGCATTCACAATTTAAAGTTTTCATTAAGTTTACAAAATTTTAATCTTTAATTGAAAAGAAAATGGATTAGAGGATTAAGCTATTGGGATTTAAAATAGTGATGAATATTGCTCTAGGTAATTTGGTGAATTATATAAGAATGTCATTATTGTTTGGGAAAAGAATACAACTTACACTCCCCCAAAAAATGTGGTAGTAGAAATAATAAATCAAACCTTAATGAAAATAGCTAGAAGTATGTTAAGTGGTGTGCAACTAGATGGGTTCTTTTGATAAAGGATGTAGGTACTACTTGTTATTTGATTAATAGATATGCTTATTTAGAGCTTGAGGATAAAGTTTATTTTGAATTATAGTAGATTAAAAATATTTTAGTTTCACATATAAGGATATTTGGTTATGAAGCTTATGTTCATTTGTTTTAGGGAAAGTGATCTAAACTGGATCTAAAATCTTACAAATGCAAATTTATTGGTTATAGTGAGAATGTTAAAAGTTACATTATTTAAAATCCTCTAACCCAAAAAATGATATGTGTTTTTTAGGAATTTTAGAGCTTATTCAGGTGAAGAACAACCAAAAGAAATAGTCCACTTTGAAACAAAAATAGAAAATCAAGAAGATGCACATGTAGAAGAATAGTTAACTCGATCAAAGTATGAAAAGGAATACGAGTGTTTATATGAAATTTAAAATGATGATGTGTAGGATGAGCACATCAAAGAAGAATAGACAAAGCCCATTACTCCTACCTTGAGAAGATCTATGAGAAAATTAAATCTAGTTGACAAGTATAACCCACTAGATTTTTGTTGTATATTTACTTTGTTGAGTACTAATAATTAACCAATATTTTTAGGCATACAATCTCTTTAGAGGATATATATTCCTAGATCCAATCTATATAGGAGGAGATGATGGTCCTGATTAGTTGTGACACCTTAGATCTTCTTATTTTTCGAAGGAAAGAGAGCACGTTGGTTGCAATTTGGTGTATAAATTTTTGATGTAGATGGTTAATTAGAGAAATATAAGGATATATTGATTGCCAAGGGATATTTTCAAAAAGAAGGATTTTATTTTGGTGAAAATTTCTCTCTTGTTGCTAAGTTATCTTTTATTAGATTTATTTTATCTATTTTTGCATAACTTTTTATTTTGAGATTGAGAAAATATATGTTAAAATTTATTTATTGCATGAGGACCTTAAGGAAGAGATTTATATGTAATATGGGAAGGAACATTTATTTTTCAAGTTAAAATAATTATTATATGGTAAAAATAGTCACCCAAGATGTGGTACCAAAATTTTGATTTATTTACATTGAAAATGGTTTTTTAGTAATGAGGAAGATCATTGTGTTTATATTAAGATTATTGATGGTCGTATCCTAGCCATTTTCTTGTAGATGATATATTGTTTATTATTAAGAGAAAGAAGATGATTAGGGAGCTCAAAACTCAAATTTCTAACACATTTGATATGAAGGATGAGGGATATGGAGTATATTCTTGGGATGAAGATTAATAAGGGTCAAGTATAAAAAGATTTAGCTAAGTCAAAGTAAATATGTGGATACCATTTTGTAATGATTTAGTATGCATCACTATAAACCAATAAATATTATATTTCCTATTGTACTAATCTTAATTTAGACATGTCTCCTATACCTAATGATGATTTTGATGGGGTGTCTAACATTCCTTATACTAGTGTTATTTTTAGTTTGATGTATGTAATGGTCTTCACTAGATCAAATATTTCTCAAGTAATGAGAGTTTTTATAAAGTTTATATCTAACCCTAGTAGAGAGTATTGTATCTTCATTGAAATAATATCTAGATATTTATGTGGGACTTTGATTACTATTTGTGTTATCATGGTAATGATAATGTGGAAAATTAATTGGATATACAAGGATTTGTTGATGCAGATTGGACATGTAACTTAGATAGTTGAATGTCCACTAGTGATCATGTTTTTTCTTTGTTTGGTATTGTAATGAGTTGGATCATTATCCTCTACCAAAGTAGAATATATGGCTACTACACATGTCTCTAAGGAGTTAGTTTGGTTACAAATACATTGTATAGTTATTGGTTTTGATTGTATGTTTGTTAGAATTATATGTGATAACTTAAAAGCATTATTTGTTTGGCTAGGAATTCCATGCATCATTCTTGAACTAATCATGTTGATGTATGTTTAGTATCACTTATGTGAGAAATGATTGAAAATAGTAAGGTCTTGTTAAAGAAAGGTTAACACTCTTAATAATTGAAACAATGAGAAATAGGGCTGGTGATAAAGGTTGGTTCACCACAAAGACCTATATCCCTAATTTTATTCAAGGAAATGAGATCTAAACAATGAAGTGACTATCAACCAAAAGGTGAGTCAAATCAAGGTATGAACCAACAAATTTCCTATCTATGCAAGGATGGGGGTATAAGCTAAATAGCACTTTGGGGAGAAAGATTAAGATCATAAAAAAAACTCCAAAATGCAAGCTATAAAATGCAAATGAAGGATAGTAATCAAAACTAACAGAAATAATAATCAAAAGGTAGATTTGGAAATGGGAAAAAAATGCATACCTTTCACCAAAATTCACCTTTTGAAGCTCACTAAGGACTCATTCACCCTATGGTGAATAGGTCCTGGCTAGGGTTCACTGAAATATGTTTTTGGGTTCTCTTCTACTATGTCTGCACTCCCAGATTCTCGATTCTCATTGTCAAACAACTAGAAATAAATTTTATAGAGGATTTTTCATGAAATGGAAACTTTTCTTGCAACTTTGACAACTTCACAACTTTCTTCAATTTTTCTCTTCAAAGGATCTTCCACCTAAACTCTGTAATCACACATCAAAGAGAGAAATTTTGTTTGTTAGGTGAATGGTTGTTTGCCTTGCTCAAACCTCGTTTTGGTAATTAAACCTTGAAATGAAATAGAAAATCATGAAGGAATGATGAATGAACAACTCTACATAACAACTCACCAAACCTTATTTGAACCTTGGATTGTAGATCTATAACTAGCATGAATTGGCTTTAATGGATGTGGATCTTGATCTTGAAACTTGTCTTGAAACAATGTCCTTAAATGCTTGATTAGATCTTGAATACTACTTCACCATATTAGCTCACATGACATGCATGATGCAATAAATCTTTGACATGATGAAAGGAATCTTGACTACTACAATAATCTTCTACAAATTTTCCCTTGAATGCCTTGAAAATGCTCTTGAATTTCTCTTTTGATCATAAACTTGCTATTAGGACTTGAACACTTGAAAATATAGGTGAAACTAAGTGAAATAGCCTTGTATTTATACAGATCTTAAGATTAATTCCTAAAATTCAAATATCACAAGCCAACATCTGAATATACATTTGAAATAATTAAAATACAGCCAAAAACATAGTTTAAAGGGGGGTCCTAGGTCTAAGTGAGGACCCATTTTCCCTATGGAGAATGGGTCTTAGGTCACTTACCTAGGACACACATTGCTCAATGTTAAACATTATGTTATGGCATTTATGAATGTTGGGTTTTATCTCTCAGAAAATGCATTTAATTAGGCTTGGATTTGAATTAAAGGGGCCAATTAAGGCATAATTAACCTCAATCAATTAATGAAGCCCTAGATTAATGTGAAAGTGTAAAGGTACACCTTACAACACCAAAAATAAGGCATAATTAAGTCTATTTTATTTAAAAGGGCCCTAAACTTAATGTGAATATGTAAAAAATATTACAACACTAAATTAAGGCATAATTAAGCTCATTTTATTATTAATTATTTATTTGCAAATTAAGTGTGAAAAAGGGATACTTTTTCCTACACTACAATAATGATTCAAATTTTCTTACAAATTGAGTGAACACAAATAATTTATCTTGGTGTAAGAAGGTCATGTACCTTGATTCTTGTACTTAATTTTATTTGTATTTCCTATGGATGCATTTTCAATGTATAATATCAAGTGGGATAATGTTAGGATTAAGATTTCATTTACCTTGCAGTTCCATGTATATTTTATGTATTTCCAACACTATTAGAAGGTGGTCTTGGATGATGCAAGAGCATATAACAACTTGAAAATGTAAGTTTTGGATTTTGACAAGAAAGTTCATGAAGAGGTTCATTTTGGTGTTTTAGCATGGATTCCCACTCAATGGGATATTTTTGAGTATGTAATAAGGTCTAGAGGAGTTTCCCTCTAAAAGTCTATGTTTAAATAATTGAATTTGTTAAGGAGTCCTAGGAGGTCAAAAGTTAGTAATGTTATTTAAGGAGGTTGCAAATATTGTAAAAGGGGAAAAATAATATTATAATGAACCTCTTAACACACCCAAGTGAGGTTTTAAGTGAGTTAAAAAATTAGGTTAGGTTTTCTACTCCTAAGAACATGTTAGTTAGGTTTGAAGTCTTGAAAAAATGCATATTTTGCAAGTTTAAGTGCAAAAAGACATTAGGCTACATTAGGTTTTTGAAAGAAAAGAATGTATTTTCAAATGGCAACTATTTTTGATGTCCATTCATGTTGAATCAATGAGAATACAAGCTCCAAGAAGCTACGAGACCAAGATTTCATGAAATGCCTTTTTTTTTGACAATTTTATGTCAATTTTCTGTAATTACAGTTTGAAAACAACATTGTATGGCCTTGTACGGAGCCATTTTAGGATCTATGATTGGATGAAATGATAGAGAATTGTTTGAGAATATAATGCAATTGGTTTGTTTTGATCTCATGTTGTTTTGAGCAAGATATGACAAAGCTACTACCAACAACCTTGTTATAGACCTAGGGTTTCCAACAAGCTTAAAAAATTCATAACTTTTGTTTGCACCATAAAAAATTGATGAAACTTGGTGATGTTCTTATTTAGGTTGTTGCATAGGTTCCCACCTAAGGATAAGTCCTAATTCAATCATTTATGTGATTTACGAAGGTCTGAGTGTGTTCTTTGTCATAAAGACTATCAAAACCCTAGGTTTCTTTAAGGGTTTAAGCAAGAAAAATGTTTCTTTGAGTTCACCCTAACAAGTGGGGTTTGAGAGACCTTCAATAGAGTCTATAGAATGTGAAAACCTTAATTTTCTTGTATTTGTGTATGCCTTTGTATCATTGGATGCCTAGGGTGTAATTAAAAAATAATTTGTGATTAAGATGCTTTGACATTCAAAGTTGGGAATGGTACATGAAATTATTTTTTATTAAATTTCTTAACTTGGGTATGAGGATTGAGTAATGGAGTATCTTACATGTTGTTGGTGGGTCCCATATGAGTTGGGTGATGATTTTGGATGCCTAACTCGGGATATCGGCCATTATGGAGGAGTTACGAGTCAAAGATATCATTTAAATTATTAGTATGAAAGTTATTTTTTCTAATATGACTCATTACGAGTGACATTTTATTGTTCTCAAAAGAGTCTCTTCATTTTGGATGTGGGTAGTTTCTTCATTTTACCATGAGCTAACAATAAATTATTTTGGAAAACCATTTACTATATTCTTCTCTCATTTCTCTTTAATTTAGAGACATGAGATAGTAGTTTCATAAGTTTATTTTATAAGTACATAAGTGTTGCTAGAGTGTTGTCAGAGTGAAGAGAGTTGTGGTGGATGCATCTTTTTGTTGAAAATTAATACATGTTTGTCCTCTTCCTCATGTGATTTTTTTGAAAGGATTTATCCATGTAAATCATGTGTTCAAATGTTTTGTTGATATTATTTTTATTGATGAGTTTATGCAATCACATAATCATCAAATTGTAATTCTTGGATAAACAATTGAATTTTATATTTGCATAAACTTGTAAAAGATTGTATTGCAATAATTTTATTTTTTTAAACAAATATAACATAGGTGTAATTGATGTAAAATAAAGATGTAATAAAGATATTAAATTATTATATATATTAATACATGATCCTAAAATCTTAATGAATAATCTTGATTAATAAAATAACATACAAATGATATATTTTTATACAAGCCCTAAAAATACATTTTTAACACATACCAATAAATTATTAAATTAATTTAAAATCATAACAAATCTAAATTTAAAACTAAAAAATTAAACCATACTTATAATTTTAACTTAATATATATATATAAACTGATACCATATCAAATAAAAATATTTACAAATACTATAAAATTAAAATCTTTACCCAAAATAGCATAAAACATTTTATTTTTTAAAGTTTCACCTTTAAACGTCTAAATCATAAGATAGCTCTAATTTTACTTTCCATGCAATACCCATTTATGGACCAAATATTTTAGCATGGGATTTCATCATCCCTTTCAAATCTCAAATTATAATTATATTTTATTGGTTTACCTCTTAAATTTATATTTGAGATTTCATTATCCCAAATTAGAATTATATTTTATTGGTTTACCTCTTAAATTTATATTTGAGATTTCATTATCCCAAATTAGAATTATATTTTATTGGTTCACCTCTTTGAGATTTCATTCACCCACTTACTTTTTCTCTATTGGCTTAACGCATGCATTAGAGAAGTGGGTGTATAAGTTTAAGGGCACATTGACTATGTAGCCATGTTGTGAGGATGGTCCACTTTGTGGGATCCACCTCAAACAAAGAAATATACCCACTAATTGAGAAAGATATGCTCAAAGAAAATGAAAGGTAATGATGAGAACAATGACATCATGGATGAAGTTTAAGCTAGAAAATATGTATATGACTCTCCAATATGGAGATCCTTCTACGACTAGATTTCCTCAAATTAGATAGATGGTTTAGTCTCATCATGGCATAGAGTTCTTGTTTAGAATGCAATCTATCTTATTTCCACAAATTAGGAACACTCTTGTAATGATATTGGGGAAGAAGATACATGAACTTGGGAGGGGCTGACTTTTCTTTAACAAAGCTTTTTTTAAAGATGATTTGGTTAAATTTGTGAGGTCTTCAATAGAAAGTTTATTTTTTATTTTCGAAGGGAATATATATAGTTGTATTGGAATTGTTTAGAAATAAAGGTGGAATTGTATTATATAGTTTAGGATTTTGATATAAAGAATATAATATATAAATAGAAGTATTAGATGTACAATGTGTTTGTAAATTATATATATGTTTGTAATCTTTTGAAGTATTTTTTGTAGTATCTTCAATTTTATTTAAAATTGAGCATAGTTCACCTTTATTACTTTTAGTTGATCTTGGTATTTGCTAGTTTTTTATAGTTCTTTTTTATTCATTAATATATGATGTTATTATCTAAAACCATCAATTGGTAGTTTTTTTTGTTTTAAAATTATATTGTGCAAACAATGAGAACTTAGTTTATCTTAATTAATGTAAATAAAGTAAAAAATATTTAGCTAGGATAAGTTGGACAAACCTATTTTTGTAGTGGTTCATGGTTGACAAATATCCAATTGTATATCGAAAAGGTCTTAGTGAATTAGCTATGAATGAATGTTTTGTGAATCATATTTCATGAAAAGGAGAATGAACAGAATAAATTGATAGATGTTTGGGATGAGTTTCAATCAACATTTATATATCTCAATTTGCTATAATGAGAGTAATTGTAGGTGAACCTCTTTTTTCATTTTGATAATTGTAAATGGATTTTTTTGCATTCTAAAGTAGTAATCAAAGGAGAATGTTAGTTTTATGTAAAGTCTATTGATTGATTTAACTCTAAAAATACATATAAACATTAAGCCTTGTCTTTCTGTTTTATTGATATCGATTATCACCATATTTAGGGTTAGGCCTTGGGATGTATGTATAGTAGTTGCCCATGCCATGGATAGTGCTATTTGTCTATGGTTACCTAGTGATATATGTATAGTTTTTTCGTTAGTTTTGGTTTCATGGTAGATCATTGTAGTTATCAATCCTTACTACAACATACTTTTAGCATGTAAATAGATATTCCCCACCTAGTTTACTTTTACCTAATACCTAGTAGACCTATTCACACTAGCTTAAGCTCAATTAAAGGTTTTTTGTCTCACCTCATAGGTACACTACTCATGTCCTCACTCTTTTCCTAGGTGTTCTATATGTTTCATAGTTATTGGAGGGTTAGTTAATGATTCATTCTCATCTTCTTTCTTCTTCCTTGTCTTACATATACAAGGAGTTCATTGTATATTCTTGATTCACTTTATGATAGTTTTTGATATCTTATATGTTTATTCAATCTTAGAAATATTTTAGATATTACATTCATTTTATTGTTACCCCAATATCATATTAGAGCCATGAATTATAAATTCCTTCTTAATTTTTATGAATCCTACACTTAATCCTATCAATTGTGTTGGGAATAGGATGCCATTTAATTGCAATCCTAAACATATTTCATGTATCTCCTAAGTCCTTGGAAAGTGTTCCCCAACACTAGGATTAGAAAGAGATTAAATTTGAATGAAATGAACATGTAAATTGACATTTGTAATTATTCTTAAATAATAAGAACATGTGGGGACGTCCAAGATGAGTTCCTATATAATAGGAGCACATGGGGCGCCCACATGGAAGGTGGAACCCACCTTGTTTTAGTTAGCTGTTTGGTGGATTGATAGCACTTCAATAAATGCATGTTTAGATCCTACAAAGTAGGGATTGATATTTACAAGAGTGGAGTGACACTATTGGTTTAGTATCAGTTCAGTTATCTTCAGTTGCATGTAGTTATTTTGAGTTGCATGCCAGTTGACTTGAGTTGCATGTAGTTATTTTGAGTTGCATGCTAGTTGAATTGAGTTGCATGTTAGTTGACTTGAGTTGCATGACTAATGACTTCAATTGTATGATTTTATGTATTTCCGTTGTTCTCCTTGTAATCTTGAACTTGAGTTAGCTTTGAGGATTTGGGTAGGAGAGGTACGAGAGATAGTTAGCGGCTTTGGGCATATTCCCTTATGTTGTGGGAATGTTTGGCTAAGTTTGATCTACTTTATGTGAGAGGTTTACATCTAAGTTTTTCCATGTTTCATTATAAGTTGAATGGTTAGATGTTGATATCCTTTTAGTTTGGGAGTGTTGAAGGAGATCTTAATTTACACAGTTTGGCACATGTTAGTGTGGTATAAGGACATGGTTTGATTTGTAGTTTCTCTCTTTTTGGGTATATTGTCTTCTTCTTGAAGGTTCTTATGTTTATGGAGTTGAGTTTCATGAATGGAGTTATGTGTTGTTGTTTGTACTTCATTGTTTTTTGGAAATAGTTTGGTAGCTCCTTGATCTCCTTCTTCATTGGTTGGAGGACTTGGGAGAGTTATTTGGATTGGTAATGAGAGATGTATGTTTGCATATCATTATATGCTTCTTTGACACTATGATAGAGGAGTAAGCCACATCCTCTATGTTAAGTGCTATAGGAGGACTTGTTAATGTTGTGATCTTGTTTTCAGATTTGACATTACCTATGTAGTGGGAGTTCTAGAAGGTATATGTGTTTTGTATGAGAGGGGAACCTCTCTTGGACTAGTTACACTTTACTACAGTGAGTTTGAAGAGGTTTTTTTGTCGCATGTTTATGTGTGTTATTACCTTGAAGTCTTATTTTGCAGGATGGTGGATATACAGGGACTTGTTTGCAAACTTGGGTTGTTATGTTGATAGTATGAAGTTCTACCTATGATAGTTTGGTTACAAAGACTTGGGAAAGGTATTGATTAAGAAATTTGACACTTTGATCAATGTTGTAGATAAGTTCTCTTGGTGCAAGAAGGCCAATGCTTCTTTGACACTATGATAGAGGAGTAAGCCACATCCTCTATGTTAAGTGCTATAGGAGGACTTGTTAATGTTGTGATCTTGTTTTTAGATTTGACATTACATGTGCAATGGGAGTTCCAGAAGGTATATGTGTTCCGTATTAGAGGGGCACCTCACTTGGACTTGTTACACTTTACTACAATGAGTTACTTCAAAGGTTTTTTTATCACATGTCTATGTGTGTTATTACCTTGAAGTCTTATTTTGCAGGATGGTGGATATACAGGGACTTTTTTGTAGATTTGAGTTGTTATGTTGATAGCATGAAGTTCTACCTATGATAGTTTGGTTACAAAGACTTGGGAAAGGTATTGATTGAGAAAGTTGACACTTTGATCAATGCTGCAGATAAGTTCTCTTGGTGCAAGAAGGCCATTGGCCTTGAGTCTTGTACTTGATCTATAATAATGATTCCTTGTTTATAATAATTGCAATGTATAATGTCAAGTGGGAGAATGTTGGGAATAGGATTCCATTTAATTGCAATCCTAAACATATTTCATGTATCTCCTAAGTCCTTAGAAAGTGTTCCCCGACACTAGGATTAGACAGAGATTAAATTCGAATGAAATGAACATGTAAATTAACATTTGTAATTATTCCTAAATAATAGGAACATGTAAATTGAAATTTTTAATTATTCCTAAATAATAGGAACATGTGGGGACGTCCAAGATGAGTTCCTACATAATAGGAGAACATGAGGCACCCACATGGAAGGTGGAACCCACATTGCTTCAGTTAACTATTTGGTGGATTGATAGCACTCCAATAAATGCATGTTTAGATCCTACAAAGTAGGAATTGATATTTACAAGAGTGGAGTGGCACTATCAGTTCAGTATCAGTTCATTTTAGTTCAATTCAGTTATGGTTCAGTTATCTTCAGTTGCATATAGTTATTTTGAGTTGCATGCTAGTTGACTTGAGTTTCATGTTAGTTGACTTGACTTGCATGACTAATGACTTTAGTTGCATGACAAATAACAGGTGGATACTTTTAGTTAAGTGGGTATGATCAATCATGCATGTTGTTTGCATGAATTGATGGAGAGATATGTTTCAGTTAACTAAGATTGACTTGGACCCACCTTGGGCGCCCAAGTTGGCATCTTTGAGTTAACACCTTCTACATGAAAATATATTTACAAGGTTTAGTTAAGTGGGCCCATTCTTGGGTGCCAACTTTGAGGTGAAGCTTCCAAGATATCTTCTTATCTAGAGTTCAGTTTGGGATGCCTAAGTTGAGGAGACTTTGGTTTTGGCTTCAAGTTACATTATGAAACTCTACTTGCACAATTTGGGTGTAGATATTTGTGAGGAGAGTTTATCTCTTGTATTGATAACTCTTATGTGACTTTATATGCTCAAAATTGTCTATAAATTGCAGCAAGTGTATGAGAGTTTTATGTGAGTTCAATGAGAGTCAAAGAGGGTTTATTGCAGGTTGTGAAGAAGGATTATTGAAGGCATGGAAGCATATTAATCAAGGATTGATACAATGTTATTGTAATCTTATTCTAAGGTTAAATAATACAAGCACTATCGATTCTGGTAGAGTTTTTTTCTCGAAAGGGTTTCTCCACGTATATGTTGTCACTTCTATCTCCTGTCTAAATTCTTCTCCAATCTTCTGTCTATTTCTACAATTGGTAAAATTGAACCAAACAAAATGATCATATACAAAGAATTGATCTAAACAGATTAATCATGTACAAATAATTGTGACAAAGAACACTTAATTAAATCTATAGTCATATAGTTTTACAAGTTTTAAGCTATAAATTTACCTTCATTTTCAACAAATCATGCATCATAGAGAAAAATGGGTACCATTATTGACTCTGGAAGGCATGAAAAAGTAAAAATTCTCTATTTTTTGTTCATTTTTCACTTAGGAATATTTTATAATTTTATGAATAGATTTAAATGCAGTTTAAATTTCTACAAAGTGATTCATTTGATGACCAAGGGGCATAGAAAATGTAAAAGAAAGTGACCTTTATCATCTCTAATAACCCCTCCACCCCAAGTAGCACCTAAGTTGCCCTTCGAAGCACCATCCAAATCATCTTAATTCCCTCAGAGGTCAATTCCAAACCACCCCATCTTTAAACTTCTCCATATTCTTAAATGGGGTTGAAATATCAAACTAGATGTTCCAAGCTTTGAAAATCTTGAGGTTTGATTGATAAATCTCAATTTTGGAAGTATTGGAAATCTTTTCAAAGATCCCTTTCATAATTGTTTTCTTAATGGACATAATAATTATGTTAGGTACCCTTATCACATCCCCTTATTTTCCTCGAAAACTATGATTATTTATTTTCTTCCACAAACCCATGCGACATGGGGAAGCATAAGGGACCATAAAAAACACAAGGATATTTTAGAATAATGAGATATTTATTGGTCAACCATCCCTTGAATAGAATTAGGAAAAACCCATATGGCATTCCACTAAAGAAACAAGATCTCCCAAACACATTGTTAGTAAGCCCTATTTGTGATAATAATTCCCATTAATTCATTTTTTATATTTGTAATGTTTACCTGACCATAAGTGTTTCTTCCTCTTCATGGTTAGATTTTTTTTCAATTATATGGTCTATATGACATATATGGTTTTCTTTTTGTATATTCACGTGGTTCTAATTTATGATTATTTCATCTTTGTTGAGACATATATCTATGTGTATGGAATAAAAATGCTTGTATAGATGTATTTTATGTTAGATGCACATGACAAATAAGACAGGGTGTGAATTAGTTGTACATTAAAACATCAAAACCCTCATTAACATTCAAATATTTATTAGCCCTTAAACCCTTAATTAGATTTAACATGAAAGTAAACAAGTGAAACAACAACACATCAAAACACCATGCATAATAGAATGCCAAATTTACGTGAAAAACACAAGAAGGGAAAAACTATTGTGAGGATTATATCACTATATAAATGAATTGCAACACCGAACACAATAGGCTCACTATCAATGGCTCACTGTCGGATCAAAAAAATAAAGAAAGGAACTATTACAAAGAGAAATCCATTTCAGATCAATAGGAAGATCCACCAAAATAACTCTAAACCATCTGCAACCTTCAACTCACTGCCTTCAGTAACTGAAGGTACACTAAAAATGTAGACACCTTCTACTCACTACTTCCAATAGCCTTAGTTGTCAAAGCTCGCATTCACATCACAACACTTGATCATATTTCACACCACACACACACACCATTCTCCAACACTCTACCTTGCATTTATACCATCTACAACCTTAAAAACATTCTCCAAGGTCAGCTATACACCTCAAACATGCAATTATAAAATAGGTTAGCACCAAACACTTCCACAGTGGAAAGAAGTGAAGGGAAACCACACCGAGGGTTAACCAGGACCCAAATATTCATCACCATGCTCTTCAACACATTCATAATCCACGAGGTACTTTTGCAAATAACGCTAACATGCTAGGTTGGCCAAACTTGAACTCACTACAAGCGACAACATGCATGCTCCTTTAGGTCACACAGACCACATAACAAAACTCCACAATATCCAAACAACATCTTAGAATATTCGAGCATCATCTAAATATTTTGCAACCATGTCACAACCACCTGAAACTAAGAAAATCATCATTATGTGCAACCAAACACATTTGAACAGACATCCAACTCACTAACCAACTTTGCAGAACACCTCAGAACCTAAAACCTCAAGGGAAAGTAGATAATTTTTTTATAAGAATATCCCTAAATTTGCAAGACAAGAAACCTCAATGCAGAGAAATGCAGAGCAATCTCATTTCTCCTAGAAAACTTTCTTCATAGACACACACATTGGTGAGCATAATTATTGTCATACGATCTAGAACCTATAACTCTAGATATAACACCTATGTACACCTCTGATCAACATATCCAAACCATACAAGCATAACTTCAAGACTAAAGAAATGTGAAGTAGAATACATGAAACAACTTTGTCACGATGTAATCTCTTTTATTCAAATTTTCTCAAAAGCACTTGAAAACCAAGTGATCCAATTGCAACTACAAAAATACTAACACCTCTTCAATAAATCTACAACACTTCTTACTAACCACAACACATCCATACTACCAACAAGCAGGCTCCAACAATCTCCACAACTATGAAAATACCAGCATCCTTCCAACAACTTCAACACATAATTTCCATATAGTTGACATCAATGACCAACACCAATGCAACTATTGACATCAATGAAAATAATAACATCATACTTGCAACAACCTCCCCCTTTATCATTGATGGCAACACAAACACTCTGAAAAACCATCAACAACCATTAACAACAAAAGCAACCAACAACTCTGCAATAAGCAACAACAAGCAACACTCCCCCTAACTGGGGAATCTCTTCTCCCTTTACCTCTATTTTATAAACTTCTTCTCCCCCTACCCGAGGAGTTCTTCATGCTCTCAACACTCTTGCTCCTGAACATTCTCACCCTACGAACTTCAGACCATATTCTCTTCTCTTCTCCATTACGATTTTTCAACCAACTCTCCCCCCCTTTGACATCAATGGCAAAGGACCATAAGCTCATCCAAATATCTTTCCTATATTAAAATCTCTTGCTCTCCCCCTTTGAAAACATTCAAAGAGAAATACCTAAACCTTTCACACATCACACACATAGAATCTTTCCTTTTCACATCTGCATATACCACTTGCAACACCAACAAACAATTGCACTCTCTCTTCATTGCACTTAATTTTTTGCACTCTCCCCCCTTATGGGCACTATTGAACATTTAGAATACTGAGAGGGGGGAGGGGGTGAATTGGTATTCTATTAAGCTTTTGAACACTGCATATTCAATCACCAAAACATATTAACTGAAATAAAGTATGAAATCATGAATAAAAAAAAAAGTCACAAAACACATGAACACCATAATTTTTACATGGAAAACCCAAAAATGAAAAAAAAAATGGTGAGGAATAGCTCACAATATATTATATCTAGATATAGCATATTACAAGGGGCTTACTTCCAGGACACACTATTCTTATAAGGCTCACAACTAGAGTTAGATACAATACAAAAATGGCTCACTACCAAAGTATGAACTGATACAAAGTGCACCTTCCTTATGTAGTATTTCAGTTCCTTTGAAGCTTTAAATATATAGTACTAATTTGCTTAGTAGTCGCTCAACAACTCTTCTCTAATTCTGAACTCTTACCATTGAATTTGCATGTTTGCATCTTCCAAGACCATTCACACTTGATATGTCATTTATGCTCACTCATTTGTATGTCTTCAACTCAAAAATATATCATATATATACCAAAATAAATTCACACACATCAATTAGGTCGGCCTAATTAAATGCAAACAAAAATAATCCAAAATAGCTTTTGTCGGCACTACACATGATTCAAAATCCTCTTCATGACCAAGAAAATCGTGCAATACTTAATTTATGTCAACATGGATCTAAAATAGATCCAGCTAACATCCACAATATATATTTAATCCTCTCAATGCATATCATATATTAGGTGGGCCGGGATTTGGACCTAATCACAAAAAATTCCAATCATACACACGCTTCCTAGTACACACAACTTCCAAATTTGATCTTTCTTCAATTTCACATTTCATCGACATTAGTGAGACTAACTCTAGAACTAAAACACCAAAACATTCTTCTCAAGAAAATGTGGAATCTCCCACACCGATGCACTAAACATAGAGATGAAAGTGATGTACAGAGTTGAACTCTATCAGTGATATGTTCTAGTACGCTTCACAAAAATTCTCAAGATCTTGAATATACCTGTATAAGCTAGTCATAATAATATGGTTAAAAGCACAAAGTTATACCTCTTCTTGCGATGAAGTGCGAACCCAAAAAATTGACACACTTAGCCACAACATTGTCAACAAAGAATACTTAGCCAAATTCTTGATAGATCAACTTTCCGATATAGTTAGTATTGTACAAATGACACCAAAACTGCTTTCCCACAATGTTGACATCAATGACTTCCCTATGACAGCTGAACCAACCAATGTATGTACACTTCATGCTCATGGTGGCAACATGCATATCAATTTTTTTTTTCCATGACATGAATCAAAACTTACTTCTTTCTAACCTTTACTTCCCCTTTCAAAATTAACCTTGACTTTCTAAAAAAAAGTTTTCCAATCATCCAAAATGTTTTAAAAATGTTTTTATTCTCCCATTATCTTATGTCCCCCCCTTTGAAATCAATGGAAAAGGTCAGGAAAAGGCCTTAGTACACTTCCCTTGGATATATGTATGTATGCTTCTTCTTAAAAAAAGAGATAATTGATCATAAAGATATCAACCTGAAGATGTAGATCCCTTGAGATTATTTAGAGTATCCTACCAAGTAGATTTTCCTTCTTCCCAAGAAATTTGTGCATTCACAAGATTCATGTATAGTAGTTCAAGCTTTGTTAGAGACTCTATTCCTTCTTCCACAGTGTTGGGGCTGAGGTTTATTTTTGATAGTTTATCGACATTGGCAAGGGCATTGGATATGGGAGTGTGCCTTATTTTTACTAAGTCCCTTAGTGCCACATATTTCTTGTAGTTGCATAATGTTGGACCACTTTTGATTGTTCCTATCACTTATTAAACCATAAACATATGCTTGCGTGCCTATTCAAATTTTAGTCTGAATCATTTCATCCTTTGTACTTTGTGTGTGTTTAGACCACCTCAGACAATATGATATTAATTCTTGTGCTTCTTCTTCACAATCTTGAACATCCTTCAAACCCTTCAAGATTTTGCAATGTGCATATGCACATTTATTTTTGATGTCTTTTAGATTCTCCTCTATAGTCCTTGCTTCTAACTCATTTCCAGTTTGTTCTTTTAGTCTAGAAATGTATGCTTTCAATGAATCAACCATATTTCTAAGATTTTCTACAGTGGACACTGATGTATTAATGCTTGCACTAGGGATTACCTCTTGTAACACTTTTATTGTTTCATCCAAGTCTTATGTACTTCCTCTTTCATGATCAGGTTGGGTCACATCAGTTTGTAATCTTCCTTCTTGTTCTGTAACCTCTTGTTTGATCTCAATCGAAGGGATAACAATACTTTTCCTTTTCTTCCTTGAACTACCAAAGGCTTTAGTCATAGAATTGTCCTCTAAACCTGATTTGTTAGGGTTTTAGGGCTTCCTAGAAGCACTTCCACATAATGAAAAGCTTCCTCCTCAATCACTTCATAATCCAACTAAAAAATCCTTACAAGTCTAGGCTCAATTGCTTCCATGTAGCAATAATTAGTAGAGACAAGGAAATCGATGTTTCCAAAGTACCTTTCCACCACACTCTTGGGTATTCTTATTCTCTGATTCATTCTCATCTAAAATGTTTCAAAGAATGTTGTAAGAGCATCCTTTTGAGCATCTGATCCACCAAGATTCACCATAAGATTTATTTTTTGATGTGCTACCGGTTTTGTATTTGACCATTCTACTTTTCCAATTACTGGTATTTCCTTCATGAAGTAGAAAAGTAAATAGACTATCAAAGTACCGTATTTAAATATACATTTTTTATTCTTTTTGATCTTCTTCAAATTTTTCATTAAGTGTTGTCGAAGTAACTCACAAAGATCATAATCCACACCATTCTCAATCATGTTAAGTACAATGTGAGAAATAGTAGTAGATATTGTATAGCTATTATTAGGTAGACAAAATTTATGTCCAACAAGCATTATAACATATCGGATAGTCGGATTTCCGAATGTACTCAAGGTGAGTTCCTTTCCTTGGAGAGTTGCACCAATCTTCAATTAATTCCTTGATATTTATAACTTTCACTTTGGAATTGGTCAGGAGGACCACAAACCAGTTACATCCCTTATCATTTCTCTGGTTATTGAGTATGTTCCATCAATCTAGATAGATTCGTTGTGAATCGTATTCAATACAACTCTAATGTACCTCTTACTAGACAATGGAAACTTCCACCACACATCCAATTTATTTTCAACTAGCGTTTTGAATTATGATTTAATGGTATCATAATTTTCTTTCAATTCTTTCATCCATAAGACACTTAATTCAATACAGGACATCTCTTCAATTTTCCCATGTATGTATGCACATATATCCTTAGTAGGTGAAACACCAAAGGGAGTGCCAATAAATGCACCCATCGAGTCTTCTTTTAAAAATTTCCATGAATTCCTCTTCAATTTAACTTGCGGTCTCTTTAAGATATTTACTACATTCGAACCTTCCATTACATTTAAAATGAAAATTCCAGAGAAGAATCGAGTAAGAAAAATACCTCTTGAACTTGCTTTGGCGAAGATTAGGGTTTTGATATTTTTCTTTTGGGAGATGCCTTGAATCCACTTCCTCTTCTTCAATTTTACTTCTCCTTCGCATAAAATGAATTTGTCTTCTTAAATACATTTTTAACTCCATGATTTAACCCATATCAATAAATGTGTCAGCAATAAATTCTTTAGAAAAAGCTATCAAACTTCAAAACCTTGTATCCATAATTAATTAATAGAAGCTCTGCAAAATTCCACATCACAATCTTTCCTTTCACAAATTTCTTCTATAGCTTCAAAAATTCCTCTTCCAAGATATATCTTTTTGTCAAGTCTTAACAACTTATGTTTTCAGGGGGCTGTTAGAATATTTTGTTATTGCTCCCCCTATGCCTTAGCATGGGCTTAGTTTTTAGAAGAAATATTTGTACCAAAGGTAGGCACAGATTCATTTGGAATTCTTGATTCATCTCTATTCTTAAACTCTTATTTCTTTCTCCATATCTTTTCCATTTCCTTCTCAACCTCAGTAGGATCAAATTTCTTCACAGATTCATTTCTCTTTACCATATTAGACTGTCTTCCATTTTTGCTTTTGCAAACTCTTGATATATGTCCGAATTTGTTGCAAAAGTAGCACACAACACTTCTCTAACTTCTATTCATTCTTGATCTGCACTGGTTAGCCTTATGTCTAAATACATTTCATGTATAACAATAGCCATTGAAAAATTGAAACATTCTCCCAGTATTATATCTATTCATCATCTAACTTTTGCACTCAATACTTCTATGTCCAAATTTCTTGCATGCAAAACATTGTCCAGAGAAGGATCCAACATTTTGATTCATTCTACTTCTACACTCTACAGCCTTATTTCCAAATTTATTGCATGAAAAACAAATACAATTGAAAGATGGGTACCTTTGAGCTTTTGGTTGTTTGATAGAACGTCTACCAACATTGCTTATTTGATTTTTGAATTGTCTCCTATTGCCTTGAATCTTCTTTTGATTGTCAACCTTATCATATGTTTGATTTTCTTTTGAACTTTTTCCTTCAAGTCCCAAACCACTTTTGTCCTTAGAGGGTTTCTGTATTGCAATCAGTTCATCGAGCATTGTAGTGCTTATTTATAATTTCTCATGTATTTTTTCCTTTTCCAAATTGGATATGAGATTTACCGATTCTTGTTCAAGTTTAGAGAATTCTTCAGTCTTGCTTTGTACCAATGCATTCAAACATTCCTCAAACATTCCTTTTTCTTCCATCTGTACTTTCAATCCAATGATCTCTTCATATGCTTGCTTGACCTATACATTGAATTACTTATGTCTTTCTCTAATCTTCTTGATTTGTTCTCTCAGCTTTTTGATGTAATCATTTGCTTCTCCTAGGATTTCCTTCAAGCTTTTGTTCTTAGTTTCAACTCTGTCAAGATATTCAAGAGAAGCCTTAAGTTCTTCTTTGTCAAACATGTAGTCATCTTCTACATATTCAATTGCAAAAATTTCTTCCGGAGGAACAAGACACTTCTTTTCTACCATGTGTTCAAACTTCCAAGATCTTCCTCAAGCTATTGGGTTTTTTCTGAAGGAACCAAGCTCTGATACCAATTGTTGAGCATTAAAAATACTAAGAGGGGGGTGAATACATATTCTATTAAACTTTTGAACACCACATATTCAATCACCAAAACATATTAACTAAAATAAAGAATGAAAGCATGAATCAACCACAAAGTCACAAAACACATGAACACCATTATTTTTATGTGGAAAACCCAAAAAGGAAAAAACCATGGTGAGGATTAGCTCAAAATATATTATATCCGGATATAGTATATTACATGGGCTCACTACTAGGACACACTGTCCTTATAAGGCTCACAACCAGAGTTAAATACAATAAAAAAATGGCTCATTGCCAAAGTATGAAATGATACAAAGTGCACCTTCCTTGTGCATTATTTCATTTCCTTTAAAGCTTTGAATATATAGTATTGCTCTACTTAGTAGTCACTCAATAACTCTACTCTGATTCTAAAATCTTACCACTGAATTCGCATGTTCACATCTTCTGAGACCATTCACACTTGATATGTCATTTATGCTCACTCATTTGTATGTCTTCAACTCAAAAATATCTCATATATATACCCAAATACATTCACACACATCAATTAGGTCAGCCTAATTAGATGTAAACAAAAATAATCCAAAATAGCTTTCGTTGGCACCACACATGATTCAAAATCTTCTTCACGCCCAAGAAAGCCATGCAATACTTAATTTAGGTCAACCCAGATCTAAAATAGATCCAACTAACATTTGCAATATATATTTAATCTTCTCAACACATATCATGTATTAGGTCAACCAAGAATTGGACCTAATCACAAAAACTTCCAATCATACACAGGCTTCCCAGTACACGCAGCTTCCAGATTTGATCTTTCTTCAATTTCACATTTTTTTGACATCAATGAGCCTAACTCTAGAACCGTAACACCAAAACATTCTTCTCAAGGGAATGTAGAATCTCCCACACTAATACATTGAACAAAGAGATGAAAGTGATATACAGAGTTGAACTTCATCAATGATATCTTCTAGTACGCTTCACATAACTTCTCAAGATCTTGAATATAGTTGTATAAGCCAATCATAATAATATGGTTAAAAGCATAGAGTTATACCTCTTCTTGCGGTGAAGTGCAGACCCAAAAACTTGACGCACTAAACCACAACATCATCAACACAGAATACTTAGCCAAATTCCTAATAGATTAAATTTTCGGTATAGTTATTACTATACAAATGACACCAAAATTGCTTCTCGACAATGTTGACATCAATGAGAAAAGTAGGATAGTCAAACCAACTGATGTATGTACACTTCATGCTCATGTTGCCAAGTTGCATCAACAATGAAATACTTCCAAAATTCCAACAAGGCACAAAATATGTTCCATCTAACCTCACCAACCAACAATACTACTACCTGCTCCCCCTGAGACGTAGCCTTCATCCATCTGGAACAAAAGAATAAATCTTGAATTGCTCCACTGAATTGATGCACAATCTTATGCATCTAGTTGAGAAAAGGAGGGGAAATAACTCCTAACATCTACCAAAGATACTCAAATGTATCTTTAGGAAGAGCCTTTATGAAAATATCCATGACTTGATCCTTTGGAGGTACATACTCCAGCTTCACCTCATTTTTTGCAACCTTCTCTCTTAGAAAGTGATACCGGATTGATATATTCTTTGTCCTTGAATACATTAATGAATTATTTGATATATTGATAGGACTTGTATTATCACACAAGATAGAAATAGGTTCATTATATGATATTATGATATCCTTCAATGTTTGCTTCATCCATAACACCTGTGTGTAACAAGATGTTGCAACAATATACTCTACCTCTAG
Organism: Sequoiadendron giganteum; assembly: GCA_007115665.2. Lineage (NCBI taxonomy): Eukaryota > Viridiplantae > Streptophyta > Pinopsida > Cupressales > Cupressaceae > Sequoiadendron > Sequoiadendron giganteum. Next base: position 28,609,545 of record CM021107.1, on the reverse strand, counting down.
AGTAGATAAAGATATTGAATCCCACTTTTTTCTTAGCCAAGAATCCAACCTACTTCCAAGAAAGAAAGCACCTCCACTTGTACTTCTGTCATCCACACAACCAGCCCAATCTGCATTTGTATAGGCATTTAAAGAGAAATTAGTATCCTTTGGATACCATAGATCATAGTCTAGAGTGCCTTGCAAATAATTGAATATCCTCTTTAGTGCTGCCACATGTGATTCTCTAATATCGTCTTGAAATCTAGCCACAAGACAAACTACATGCATGATATTCAATCTAGTAGCAGTTAGATATAGCAGTCCACCAATCATTGATTTGTACTTGCTCTGATCAATCTTAGGAGATTTATCATTTTTTCTCAACTTGCAACTAGTAAACATAGGAGTACATACCAGTTTAGAGTCTTCTATTCCAAACTTCTTCAACATTTCCTTGACATATTTTGACTATGAAATGAATATTCTTTTTTTTTTCCTGATTGATTTTAAGCCCAAGGAAAAAATCCATTTCCCCAAACATTGACATCTCAAATTAAATCTACATCTCTTTTGCAAAATTCTTGCACATTGTCTCATTTCCAATATATTATGTAATTTGGATGTAAATACTCAAATAGAAAAATACAATGTTCTAAATATAAGTAAGTATTAGATTATAAAAAGTTAGCATAAGATGCTTGACCTACTTAATAAATTAGAGTAATCAAGGATGTGTATAATTTGAGCTAGATATATCAACAAATAAATTAAACTCCTCTTCTTACTATAAGAAATAAATGTGAGGAAATTGGTTTGATGCAAGATGCTTGAGGTACATCAAATAGTACATTTTAATTTTGTTTATATCACTGGCTATCTAATTGTCAGTAATAAAAGTGTAAGGAATGTGTTATACATAAAAGTGAGAGCAATAACCAATATGCAATGCATTAAACTATTAAATTATGTTATAGTATTTTATTTGTGTCAAACAAACCTTCATAGCTTTAGCTATTGGTAGATGCTAAAGGAAGTAATAGTGCTATTATAATATATATTAGTTAGATAGTTTTGAAATTAATTTTTTATGTAAGGGGCATCACCTCCTACATAATATTTATCACTAGATATCTCTTACAAGGAAGTGATAAAATTGGCTAACATTTCACATTTTATGTGAATTTTTTACATTTATCTACATAGCTTGGAACCAAAACTCTTCCACAACATGTAAATATAGTCTCATTTCCTTTTCGTATTTAATTATTTTTATGACAACTTATTGAAATAGTACTTGCAAAACTTTGAAATTTAGTTTTGGGAATCCATACCAATAGATATATGCACATGAACTAGTTGGTGGTGAGGCAAGAGTTATTGTAACCAATGGGGTTTCTATGGTTATTTTATAAACTATTCTTAAGATGTCAATGATCTATTGCATAGGCGATTGTCGCTGCACCAAAAGATCAACCTATTAATGCCCATGAAATCGCCAAAGTTAATGAATCCATGGGAGGAAGTTAAGCCATGTCATGAACCCAAGCGCTACACTGCGCAACACAAGGATACCAAGGGTGCACACCTTGCAACAATCCCCCCAATGCAAGCGAGGGGTTCAAACCTGTGACCCAAGCTCTAATACCAATTGTTGCATAGATAGGTGTCGTTGCACCAAAAGATTGACCTGTTAATGCCTGATACAATCACCAAAGTTAATGAATCCATGGGATGTGGTTAAGCCATGCCACAAACCCAATTTTTGTGTTGCACAACACAAGGAGACCAAGGGTGCACACCTTGCAACATGATCTCTATTGATTGTGGAGGGTTTGTCATAACTTCGGGAATAAATTTAACAAAATGTTAAATAAATTAATGGAAGGTTCATCATAGGTAAAGTAAAATAATTTTGATTGGAATAGATAATAAACCATTAGAATATATCAATAATAGTAATACATAGCTAAAAAAGAAAGAATATTTATTAAATAAATTGCAAATAACATCACCATAGCTAATTATAAACACTTCAACCACCTTGGGACAACAACTTAAACAAATAACAAAAGACATGGCACAAAAATGAAGAACCAAGTGAGTGCGGTAAGAGAAAACGTGATGGAGGAGATAAAGAAGAAGCAAACTAATGAAATAAGAAAGAAGTGTGCCAAGTACGTGCACACTAAGTTGGAGTAAAAATAAAGAATACTTAATATGCACAATCAAGTGCAAACTCATTATACCAAATTTTATTAAGGTGGCCAACAACAAAAAAACCACTAAAAGGATAATTTGAATAAAATGAGAATCAAATCATGTAGTTAGCCTCAATTTACAATGTCCAACAATATCAAGACAAAAGCTAAAGATCATTCATTGAGACCCTTCATACTCAGTACCAACAATTCTATGACCAAACATTAATATTAAGAGCATAAATAAAACAATTAAGAGAAGTAGTCAACCTCCACCTTGCTCATCTAATATCATTATTAAAAGAAGAAAATAAGATTACAACATAGATACAAATACTAGAGACAACAAAAGAATGAGAACAAAATTTTCTTACCATTAATGATCAGACAATGATCCTACAATAATGAATTATTCAAAGGGAAAATATATACACCCAAATTTAAGGAATCTATAAGCACATCCTTCAATAATTCATAACAACCTCCTATAGTTTTGATACACAATTTTATTAAATTAAATAGGATATAGCCATGATTTCTTGAGGATGACATCATTTTAAAGAGGAGATGATGTTAGTAGGATACAATTAACAATACGGAAACGTTCACTCACTACAAAGAGATTATGCCAATTACCAAGTCAAAAGATAAAGAGACACAACCTTTACTTATACTTGGGTATACATAAATGTATTGAAAAATAGATAAGGGGGATACACATGGAGAGATATATATAAGAAAGATATATAAGAAAGGGATAAGACAAAGAAAGAAGATAAGGAAGAAAAGAACATAGGAAATAATTGCTTGCAATTTAGTTAGGTGCAAAAGTAGATGTAAATATGAAATCAAAAAATATTGAAGTTGATATTATATCATATGGATGCAATATCAACTTGATAGTAAATGCATATGATACAACAAATTGGTTGGTCATAGATGATCATTTACCACAGGCACATGCGATACTTCTTTATGTGGGGATGTATAGTCTTACTCTTTCTCTCCTATGAGGGGTATTGATTGTATACTTGTCATGGATGTAGTCCTTGGGGGATCATGTTGAGTCCTCCTTCCATCACATGTACATGTTTTCATTTTTTATTTCTTTTGGAGAAGGTTATTTTCCTATGATTTTTTCTCCTTTACTTCATTTGTGAGATATATTTTATACATGGGTACCTAATAAGGCCTTTGTTGTTAGGACATATCTTTTCATTCTTACATTTGTTTGTTCCTCCCTAAGTTTTTCGGTGTGAACAAGTATATTACCTAGCTGGTTTCCATTTAGGTCCTATTCACACTTAGTTAAGTTTATGTAGGACACTTTTAGGCCATTTAATTTTTGTGTCTCATGTCATATGATTACATGACACTTTTCATTATCCTCTAGGTTGTCCTAGCTTTCACCTTTCCTATATAAGCAAGGTTCCTCTTGTACATCATGTATCTTATTGGATTCCATTATGTGCATTGTATAATCTAGTATTCATTTCTTTCTACTATATAGTGGAAATTTATTTTTGGTTTTTCAAGTAACTCTTGGATACTTGAGTCTATTGTGTGACTCTTACAAGGTATCAAAGCTCTTATAACTCACACCTATTACAACTATGTGTAGCGAGGCAATGATTCAAATTTCTCAGAAGAAGTAACAAAAGAGTCATGCAAATTATTTTGAGAAGATATTAATAAGATTGGATTCACAACTAAGGGTCCAATTGAAAGTTTACCAATCTTAGGTGCAATCAAGACTAGAATAAGCTCAAGTTGGGAGGGAAAATTGATGAAGAATGGTCAAATTTGGGAGTTTTCATATGCTAAAAAATGACCAAAATTTCATATCTTGTTAGTGATTGAATAGCTAAGACATTTCTTGGGTCACTTAGGTGATTTTCAGATATTTTGGGCAATTTAATACAAAATGGCAATTCTACCACTTCAAGTCTAATTTTTTATTTTTTGCAAATGATAAGATACACACATGGGGTGCATGACCAACAAACATGAGATAAGAGCAAGGGAGAGTACTAGGGACTTTCCATTAAGGTCAAAAAGGTTTGAGAGTAGATTTTTCATGCCACATAATTTATGTGCTAGACCATTATATCATTATTAGATTACCATGTATTCCTATAAAATTTTAGGTAGTAACATATTTTCTCCCTTAATTAAGACACTTTATATATAGGTAGGCGTCCTTTCCCAAAAGAACATAAAAATAAAGACATTTCAAAGAGTGGGACCATATTTTTCTAAGGAAAAATGGGACATGTTGTGTGAGACATATATATTGTACAAGTGACTATTTAAATAGTTGAATAAAATATGAATTGGGTATTGATAATTTAATATAGATTAAATTATACTTTATTTTTAACAACAATGTATTTTTCATGTAGAACCTATAATAATAATAATAATAACATTTAATCACATAAACAAAGTAGATGGAGCGCTTGGGCGGGACGGGAAGCGGCCGAGGCTTTTCAAATTCTGCAGAAGCGAGAGAGGAGGATTCAGACATAGATGGTGACGATGGCAGGGGGAAACAGTTGTTTGGGGCCCAAATTGATTTGGGAGTGCCTATGTTGGGGATTTTTAGAGGCTGGTGAGAGGGTGAGGAGGTCTGCTGGCGGTGTGTTTCCAGAGCGGGGGATGCAGTGCACTCGAGAGGAGTTGTTGAAGCATGCATTGGCATCGATGGAGCTAACATGGTATAGGCTTCGCCCTTATTTTGGTGGGCTCAACTTTCTGTGGATTCTGGGAGGGTTTGCTTTCTCTCCTTCACTTTGGTCCCTACCTTCTTTGGGGATCTGTTTTATGCTTGGGAGTTTGGATGCTTCCTTTATTTTTGTGGGACGACGTGGAAGCTGACATTGCCCTGACTGGGTGAGCGTCACGTTTGGTTATTTTTGGGCCTATGTGGATGTTGTTGTTTCTTCTCCGTCCCTTTCATAGAAATATGGTGGTTTCTTTGCTCCTCTTTGGCCCCTGCTTTTCCTGATTGGGGGTTTTGCTATTAGGGATTTTTCTGCTGGGATGTCTGGAAGTTGTTTCTGCCCTAAATGGAAGAGCTCATTGTGTGTTTATCTGAGGGTTTCTATGATTTTCTTAGCTTCAACTCTGTCCCTTTGGCAAAAAAATGTTGGTCCAACTGCCTCTTTTCTCTCCTTGTATCCTAAAGTGCATTTTGTTTTTCTGGGAGAGGTTCTTTTGCTCTAGATTCCTTTGGAATCTTTAAGGGCTGTGAGTTTATTTATATTGGGGTTTGATTTCCTTTGTTTACATCTTCTGACCTCTGGGCTTCATTGTGGTGAGGATTGTGTTGTCCTTCGCCTTCTTGGTTCTATGGCTTTTCTTTTTACACTTTTATAGGTGTATCTTGGGGTTACTCTGGTCTTTCCTATGGAGGTGGTCCTATCTTCTATTGAGGGGGAGATGGATGTGGTTGGAAGTGACCTGTCTCCTATTGAGGTGGAGCGGGATGCTACTAGTTTTGCCTAGAAGTTTTGTTGGGGGGCTGATGAAGCCCTATTTTGTGGTTCCAAGGGAGTTGATGAGGGCCTTCCTATTGTGTTCTTTTCTTTATCTTCTATAGAGGTGGAGATCTTGAAAAGTAAGTTTTTCTATGAGATGTTCACTCCCAAGGTTAATGGTTGTTGTTGCCACGATGGTTTGGAGGAGCTTGGGTTACTTTCCTATAGAGGTGGAGATAACAAATGGTTCTTGAAGTACACTGGTGGAGCCTTGTGCTTTTGTGATTACCTTTCCTATAGAGGTGGAAAGGGTGGTTTGCTGGGTTTCGATTCTTCTGTTGTTGGAGTTTCGTTCCTAATATGTTTTTTGATAGTTGTATTTTTGGGTTTAAGGTCCCTGTCAAAACCTGGATGTACTGGGTTGTGGATCACTTCAAAATCCATAGGTTTGGGTTTAAGGTCCTTGCCAAAACCTTGTTTTAATGGGTTGTTGTTCTCGTCAAAACCAATGGATTGTAGTGGGTTGTTGGTCCTGTCAAAACCAATGAAGCCAAGATTTATGTGATCTCTTGGTTCCTTCTGGGCAGCCTGCTGGCTTTGGGCTGGTTGTCGGCTTGCTGGTTCCCTGGTTCACTACTGGTTGTTTTTGTTTCTTTTGTTTGGGCAACTTGTTCATCTTGGTGTGGGTTTCGGGTCCCCTTAAAACCTGATGGTTTCAGGTCCGTTCAAAACTTGTTGTAAATGGTTTCGGGTCCATTCAAAACCTGTTTTTTCCTCTATCGAAAACATTTAATCATATGCCAAATTTTAAATAATTAGAAATTGTAAATTTGAGATTGTATAAGATATTAGAAAGCATAGATTAACTAGGAAGGAAACAATTATGTTTAATTTAATGGTTGGAGAAGATATAAATAGTACAAGAAAAGATACACAGAGGTTATGTTCCATAATGTTTAAATTTTGAACATTTTGTTTTGATATAGTATTGCCAAATATGCACTTGACTATGTCTCATTTGATATGATCCTTCCTAATTGTCTGTGTAGTTTTGTTTGGTGTCATGCACTAGTGTCCTAATTTACACATCCACGTTTCCACAATTAGTGGAACCAAACTTATAACCTACAATTTGGAATAGAAAAGTGCCTAATAGTTGTTTGGGGAATTTGCCTTAATTAGATCCTTGTGTTAAGTTACTAATAAATAATATCCTACGTGATTGAAAATAAATGATGTGTATAACTATAAAAGTGTGTGAAGAAAAGGTCTAATAAAGGTTTAATGACGCCTAAGTGTCCATGATACTCTACCTATTATACGAATGTTTAGTAACTGTGCTAGATATACTTAATAATTCTATTTATTTTATAAAATCTTCTTTTAGAGTTGAATTAAGACTAAAATCTTATAAAAAATAAATAAATGTGTAAATGAAAAAAGAAATTTAAAATCAAAAGAGACTATTTTATACGGTCTTGTGTTAGAGTACATTTGTATGATGCACTACTTAATATCCAAAATAAACAAATGGTTGAAAATATTCACGATCTTGTCTTAGAGTACAATTGTATGGTGCACTACCTAATATAAAAATTAAATGAATACTTCAAAATAATTGCAAGAAGTGATTGAAAGTAACATGAACTCAATTTAAAATATAAAATATAATTAAAACTCATTCACCCACATTTTATGAATAGTGGTTCTCACGAACCCATGTCTCATAAATATGAATGGTCCACTTAAACTTTATAAACAAAATTACGTTGACGTACATACGATTCTGATTCCCACAAACCCATATCTCATAAATATGAACGATCCACTTAAATTCATGCAAACTAAATTTGTAGCAAAATTAAGATGACGACTTATGACAAATTAATACTCCAAACAATCACATGTGATATTTATGAAGTCATTAGCACTAAACTAAATGGAAAACTTGGGAATATGCACCTTTGTCTCTCTTGCTGAAATGAAAAACAATTGTAGAAAAAGATTCGGTTTGGCTATCCTATCAAACTCAACAAGAACATTTTTGTTTTCCCAATTGATTATATATTTTTTAGTTATTATTGGAAAACTTACTGTAATTAAAAAATAGTTGGGATTTAAATTAAAGAGGCACATGATAGGTAGGGAATCGATGGGCATGTGACATGAAATTTTCCGTATAAAAATGAAACACAGTGCTTGCCAGTAATGGAGGCGTCCACTCAGATCAGAATTTAACTGTACTTCTGTACAAATCTGAAATTTCACAACTTTTTGCGCTTTTTCCGTCACTTGCAGGACAAAAAAACACGTTTTGTTCATATTTTTTGTTATCTGGAGGTATTCATATATGTTTTTAATATTCTATTCTACAGCTGTTCGGCCTGTATTTCTGTGTAAGCCGCTCTAATATTGTCTGTCCTCTGCTGCTCTTTGACTGCTCAACTATTCTGTCTACCATTCTGGATGCACATTTGACTCTATTTATTTATTAATTGAAATTGAGAATATAATATAATTTTTTTGGGTAAATGTTTTTTATTGGAATTATGAGTTGGTGAGATCATGACAGGGACTTTATATATTAAATATTAAAAAATAAAAGATTTTATTTTAAGTTTTTTAAAAATATTTTAATTAAAAAATTAATTGAATATTATAATTAAAATTATAATTGGGGAAGTCTTCCCGATGAGATGAACAAAGAGAATTCCCATGGGTAAAACATGAACTGTCGGAGGAGCTTTGGAGACTTCCTACGAGACAAGTTCTCAACCCAATGGTGTTTGGTCGGAGAGACTTCACCAAGTCTGATAGATAGAGTGGTACAATTGAAGATAACTTAGTGGAACGAACATTGACCTGTCTCACTGCTGAGGTGTACGCTGATTGTGTTGGTTGACAGTTGATCAACAAGAGAAACTGCTAATCCGAACCATTTTATACAGGGAACGAATTAATCACTGGCTCAATTGAATGGAAGTTTCTAACGAAGTGACATTTTGAACTTCTTTCGATGCACGTTGTTTTGCCGATGAGTCTGTTCTAGTTGTTCATCGGTGTGACTCCTGCCGATAAGGTGTTTCGAATTGCATTTGAACTAAAGGTCATGGGACTTTCCAGTCTCTCGTCGATAGTGTTGGTCATGTCGATGGTCTTGAAGGTGGACCATGGTTGAACAACGCTGACTTGGTTGACCTATTGAGTTGTACGATAGACATTCAAGTGAGAAGCATGACAAGCTCACCTTTAAACACACCTCGACTTGTTTCATTTTCACTTATCAGAAATTTAGTGGATTTGTAGTATAGAGTGTTGTCTCTGGTAAATTATAGGTTAATGGAGCTTAAGGAGTTTCAAGCAAGAAATTACAGGGTGTCGTATGAAAAAGGGTTTAGATTCAGAAATAGTAAAGGGTTTGTATTTTGGTCATGTAATGTGGCTGTCTTTTGATAATGCAAAGGGTTACTTAAGGGGATTTGATACTCAAATGGTGATGGGTCTATATTTTGAAAATGTCAAGGGGTTGTTTTTATAAAATGTAAAAAGGGTATGTTGTCTATCAATGTAAAGAGGTCGTTATTAGGGAAGAGTTAGTCATGGAATACAATTAGGAATCTTATGTACTTACTCGAGCTATAACCGAGGGTTTTCTTCTTGGTTCTTTCCCACTGGTATGCTCGCCTGAACCAGGGTTTCGTAATATCTATATTTTAATATTAATACATCTATAGTGGCTTGCCACTTTTGCTTAAAAAAATAAAAAATTATTTAAATTTATTTTAAAAATCTAACAATTTTTTTTTTTTTTTTAATTAATAATAATAAAATTTAACTTTAAAAAAAAATTAAAATAGAATGTAAGAGATCAAAAATGCAAATTGTTTGGAGTTATTTTTGTAAGGAAAAAAATTCTTCTTTATTAAAAATTGGTTTTTTATAGTAATCATAAATAAAATCTCTTAATTTGAATTTAACTTAATTAAATAAATGTAAACAAATAAGTATACAATTAATTTAGATTTAATTAAGAGTTGAGATTTGATAAATTGAATTATTATTTTACGAAATTAAATGTTAATAGATAGAGTATTTACTTTTAGGAATAATAACAAGAAATTAATGTTAATGTTACACATAAAATAATTATCTAGATATAATTTTTTTTTTTTTTGACTATGAGTGTGAATCAATCTTTGCTTTAAATCTAAGTATGTGGAATTCATATTTGTCATGGAATACTTTTGTAATGAAGAACGTAATCTTCTAAAAATTACTTTTCCTTGATCTTTGGTATTTGTATGTTTGTAAAGATAGTAAAATCCATTGCAAACACCATCCCAACACAAAGAAAGCACAAAGATGCACAGAGCCAAGTGTCGAAGGGAAATGCACCAACTTTGGAGGGATGACCGAATTTGCCAAATTTGGAAGACCAACTGAGAGATCTTTCCAGTTTATACATTGAGAAAAGAAATCGAAAGGATTAGAGGGTAGTGTGGAAGAGAGAATGAAAACAATGATAAAAAAAGAACTTGATGATTGAAGGTGTTCTCATCTAATTCTAAATACTCGAAGTTATTACATGAAGCCATATTCGCCAAACTATCAGCTAGGGTGTTTGTTTCCCTGTAACTTCAAAGTTATGCAATTTCCGAAGGAGTGTTGGGATATTCCTTGTCAAGTACTCGAGTTTCCAGTTTATTGAGTATTTTCTTATTAAGACATCAATCATCAACATAGAATCACATTTAATTTGAAGATTGACAAGTTGCTTTTTGATTGCCAATTCTAGATCCAAGATGAGGGCACTTTCTTATTGTTTGTTGTGTTTTCAAGATTTTTGGAAGATGTCAATTTTAGGTTGCTTATGTTATCCCTTATCACTATGTATGCACCCACTCTGTTAAGGTTCCCTTTTGAAGTGCCATCTAAGTTCAATTTCTATATGTTAGCGAGAGGAAGAATCCATTTTATTGTGCTTCTATTGATCAAGTAGTGCTCCGAGCATAAGCACCATTTAGGGGATAGACTTTAGGTTTTTCAATATTTTTAAGGTATTGTTATCCCAAGATGTGAACTTGTCTAAATTGGAGTAATTTTCAAAAGGTTATTCATAATATTCTCTGAGATAGAACGATCAATTTTGATTAAGACATCTTTGAATTTGCAGATTTGTTTTTTGAATATTTTGTTGTTTCTCTCTAGCCAAATTTGTCATATTAGGATAGAGGGACTAACTTCCTAGAGTGCAAAATAAGTCGAGTTTTTGTGTAAATTTGGTCATGCACTAAGAGTTGTAAAAGCTTATTAGGAAGAGGTCCAAACCAACCCAACCTATTTTGAAGCCATCACCAACAATAGTTTCAAAAGCTGCAATTCAATAATAGATGGTTGGTGTCTTCATATGCTTAATGCTATGAGATTTCATCATAGGCATCACCATAAAGAATGCATTGGGAAAGAGTAGTGATTCCCAACATATCCAGTCTAAAACCAATAAGAATTTTATTGTTTAGTTCCAATCAAGTAAAAAACCTCGCTTTAGGAAGGCAAGTCAAGCCCCAACAAAGATTGACATGCCATCTTGACATAGTAGAGGTAGATGCGAGGACCTTGTATCCATTTTTGAAATTATAGGAACCTATTTTTGAGGTCATCCATCTTTGGGCATCTTTAGAGTTTGAATAGAGAATTTGTGTTTTGTTCAGTTTTACATAGTATAGATCTTTTTGTTTTTTGGGAAAATGGGAAAATTTCAATAGGTTTCTAGGTTGTTTTGGGGGTGGGAAGGAGATAATCACATTAAATTAGAGAGCTAATTTTGTCCCCCAAGCCTCTATGAGAACTAGTTGCATCTCCACAAGCTCTAGGATCTTAAAAATGGGCATAAACCCATTCCAAGATTCTTCCCAAAAAAGGGCTTTGTTGCCATTATGATTTCTCGAGAAAGGTAAGGCAAACTAAGATCTCTACAATTAATTAAGAAGTTCCACATCTTAGAACCTCTTGAAGGGTTGGCTAAGGTGAAAATTCTCTCTAGAGAATTAGAATTTAGGTATTTAGCTCTCATTAGTTTACACCATTTATATAGTCATAATTTGCATAAATTCTCCAAACTAATTTTTATCCTAATGCAAATTTTTTTGCCTCTAAACTTTGAATACTAGTACCTCCCTAAACTTTCATTTGGCATATATGATCCCAAGAAATAAGAGGTATTTTTTTCCTGTCATGCATACTATCTAACCAAACAAAAGCTTCAAGGAGTTTTTGGATATCTTCTGTTACATTCTTGGGTATTTTTAGAAGTAACATCATATATAAGGGAATAGCATTTAGGATTGATTTTATGAGAGTCAGTTTACTTGCTAGAGTCAACCATTTTCCTTTCCAAGTGTCAATCCTATTATGGAGTTTGGTGAAGATTTGTTTCCATAATTCATTTTTTGCTTGACCCAAGAAGAGTGGAATTCCCAAGTATTTACAAGGAAGATTATCTGAAGTGTAATCCATCAAGTGAATAATTCTAGTTTTTAGCTCGAGGATGAACATTTTAGAGAAAAAAGGTGGAGAATCCAATGATTATAGAGTCAGAGGAGAGTGAGGACAAAGAGGAGCATGCCCCACCCAAAAGGAGGAAAAGAACATGCTCTTAGCCTAATAATTCTATAAGATCTCCATCTCCTCCATCTCCATCTTCATCTTCATCTTCATCTTTTGAAAATGAGTCCCTTGCTAACTCTCCTCCTTACAATTATCAACCCCACAATTCACTACCAAAATATCCTCCTAGGCAAGCTTCTCCAAAATTTTCCCCATCAATCTCCTATTCCTACACCTCTTCCATCTCCGCCATTAATTCCTAGTCTACCACATCATACTCCAATACCTTCACCTCCCTATTCTTCTCCACCTAAAGTTGTACCTTCACCTCCTCACATACAAGAAGAAAATAAACTTGGAGAGGATGGTGACCAAGTAGATGAGTTGTTGAGGGAGATAGGGATTGGTGATCTTGATACCCTATTACAAGAAGCTTCCTCAACTTGAGGGCCAAATTCAACACTCTCCAAGAAATACTAGAAATGTGGGTGTGACTCCTCCTCTTTCTCCCCTTCAACCTCCACATAAAGGAGCTTCTAGTCTTCCAATATGGCTCAACCATACTTTATAGAAAAAGAGAAAGAACTTAGTTCAAAAAGGAAGAAGATTCATCCTCTTTAGATGAAGTACTCAAGCCCCAATCAAGCAAGAAAATGGCTTGGGGAATCTCTACTATATCAATGGTTGTGCAAGGAAGCAAAGTGACACATATAACCACCTCTATGATAGATAATCTTGAGGCTCAAATGACACCTAAGAACTATGACATGCAACAAGTAAATTTTAGGACTATGACTAGAGAAGACGAAAATAAATCATTGAAATTAGTCGTCACTACCTTTTTTCATCAAATATATTCTTTGTATATTTTGGGAAAATCCTCCATTGGTGTGGCCAATAGCTCAAATAATATAGGATTTTACAGATTCTCTCGATTAGAAATATTGAAAAAATCCATTGATCGAATGACGAAGGATAAGGCAACCATTTGGAGATTCTAAGAGGATTTGACATAGTTTGGAGAGTTCCAAGACAAGATCAACTAGTCCACATTTGCTAAGATGATAAATTTAAAATATCACAATGCACCAAATTCCAATGATTTAAATGAAGCTATCGCTTCTCTCTTAGAGAATTTTCTAGTGTTGGCATGACAACCTGAGCAGTCAATCAATTTAAGAGTTATTTAATTATTTATTATTTTAGATAATTGTAATAAATTTGTTGGGATCTCAAGTAGGATTGGAACAATAAATATAATGAATTAAACAATGTAGATTAAAGGCTTAAATGACAAAAAGAACGAAATTCACACACGCACAAAAAAAATTAATGTGGTTCACCCTTTGGGCTAGATCCATATAATAGCTATTCTGATTTTATTACATCTCCAATAATTTTTTTTAAAAAAATAATGGAAATATGCTTTGTGCACATTCAAAAAATGCTATCAAACTGTTTGTACAACTCACATTGTTTCTAGTTCAATACAAAAACAATGCTACATTTCCATGCAATTTGTTGTGTTTCCATTTTCAAAACCATAACTACTCAAATTCCATTGCGGGTTACCTTGATAAATGTGCATTTTCAAAACTGCACGATCTTCCAACTTCCATCATGCAATTGTTCACATCACATTCAATCCAATCTAGAGTAAGAAAATGGTGCAGGGGCACCATAGGTTTTCATGCCCCAAGAGGGGTCAAATGTTGAAATTTTGTTTTGATTAAGTGAATTGCATGTAATAAGCTCTTATAAGACCATTTCATAGGTGTGAGTCAATTTTGAGTTATTAGGGGTCATGTTGCAAAATATGTCAAATGTTGTCAAAGTTGCACAAAACAACTTTTGCATTTTTGGTGTCAAGTGGAAGTTGAACCATTGTTACTTGAAAATTGGTTGTAAACTATTGGGATTTTGTTGGAAAAGGTTGAAAAAGGATTTGTAAGGTCAAAGACAAGTTGGGTGGTTGTTGGTTGTTGAGTTTTGGAGATTGAATCAATAAAGAACTCCGTTTTCTACACTTTAGAATGCCAATTTGCTGCTACAGTCAATTGTAGGGATATTGACGATCCTTCCATGGCTTGAATTCAATTGGGATTGTCAGAGTAGGGAATATACTTTCTATTTCATTTGGTTTTACTCATTTTCATTAGGATTTGAGCAAGTTAGAGGCATTTCTTCTTAGACTGGTTAAAACCCTAGATAGGGTAACTTGGGAGTAAGAAAAATGTATATCTTTCCATTCCATCAGTGAAAAGCCCTCAAAATCGGTGGAATGGCCTATAATAACATGTATTTTTATTCCTTAAAGTGGCAGGGATAGAGGATGGAGGTTGCATTGTGGAAGACAATTGTAGGTATGATATCTTCATGCAATAGGCCTAGAAGCCCTAGTGAGTTGGTGAAACTTGTTGTATGCCATTGGAGAAGGATCCTTGGAGTTGGAATAGTTTTTTGAGACCTTGTAGGATGTGAAGGATTAGGATTTGGGAACCCTTGAAGCCCTAAGTCCATTAGTGTCATGCCTAGAGACCTAATTAGGCCTAGTTACAAGAGGGATAGTCAATTTTTGGCCCTATCATTCCAAAGGAACCCTACTTGAATTATTGATATGTGCTAGAAGGCCCAAAAGGGTATCTGAATATGTTTTCACAGTTTGGGTATTAGGTCTGCTCCACAAGTTGTGTCTGAAAAACCAATTTTGAAAGGCTATTAGGGAAAAGAGGTAGTTTGTGAAGGAATGCTAAGTAGGTTGAGAGTCCAAGTTTCTTGAGAGCCATTGTTGGTCTGAACATGTTGTTTCCACCTTGTCTGAGGTGCTTCAAGTGTTGAGTAGAGGGTTGAGGCATTCATGCCTTGTTTGGGTTTTGTGACCTTTAAGGAGCATGTTCCATGTTGGAAGAGTCTTGAACTTTGAAAGATGAATGAACCCATTATTGTGAAATATGGTATCAATCATATAAATTAACCCCTTCTCTATATCAAATTGGTATCAAAGTGTAGGTTTGATCTAAAGAGGGTTTGTTGAAGTGAAGAAGGAAAAAGATGCCTCCAAAAGGGAATACCATCATTGCTAGAGAGGTGAATGAGTTGAAGGAAAAACATGCTAGAGAGATGAGAGAATTGAAGGAGAGGCTTGCTGCCCTATAAACAAGTCAGGAAAGAGGAATGGTCATAGGAGACTTGAGTG
The DNA here is from genome assembly GCA_007115665.2 of Sequoiadendron giganteum. Taxonomy (NCBI): domain Eukaryota; kingdom Viridiplantae; phylum Streptophyta; class Pinopsida; order Cupressales; family Cupressaceae; genus Sequoiadendron; species Sequoiadendron giganteum. Next base: position 28,594,084 of record CM021107.1, on the reverse strand, counting down.
ACCAAGAAGAAGGGGAAGAGGAAAGTTCCCAAGAAGGGTTCGAGGAAGAGATGGATCCTGATGACTTGAGGATGGAAAAGCTCTTGAAGGTAGTAAAGGGAGAAGGTCCCAAAATCAATATGGATTTACCCATGTATGGAGGAAATTTGGATAGTGAATAAATCCTAGATTGGATAAGATCATTGGATAACTACTTTGACTATGAAGATGTGCCAGAAGATCAAAGGGTGAAGTTTGTAGAACAATTCAGATAACTAAGAGGGGAGGTGAATCAGTTATTATAAAACATTTTTTTTATCCTTAATTAATCTAGAACAAACTCAAATCAATTAAATAGAAATTAAACATATATGAACATGAAAGCACTTAACAACACTATGCACAAGGAACACCAAAATTTACATGAAAACCCAAGATGGGAAAAACCACAGAGAATGCTAATTCTCAATTATAAAACACCGATTAAGGTGACATCGATTAAGGTGTTTTTTACAAGGGCTCACTACCAAGTTGTTCACTACAGGGTGGCTCACTGCCAGTTGGGCTCACTACCCGACTATTATAGCCAAAGATACAAAAAGGCTCACTGCCAAAAGAGAGAGGCTCACTGCCTATAGAAAATGGCTCATTTCCAGAAGAATGATGAAAAGGGAATCCATCGTAGAAATAATTGTCACCAACAATCACACCAGAAGAAACTCATCGTCTGCTGTCTCTGGTATACTTTCACACAATGTTTGAATTTTCAGATTCGCATTCACCACACTTGCTTTCATCGAACGAGATCAAATTTTACTTATACCACTCCATGCCTTCATAATCTTCACAAGTCGGCCTAGCACAATTCCATTTCATGCTTCCATAAACTCCTAAGTTGACCAAACAAAATTTTGAATTAGGTCACCACAAAAATATTCCCGCGGTGGAAGGGAATGAAACATGGACTACACATAACCTCCTTGCTCAAATCAACACACTACATATTAACCATGATATCCATAAACAAGGAATATGATATACACATTACAATGCAAGCAATGTTCTGGGACATGCTAATCACTTTCTAGATAGGTCTGAACCCAAAAGAGTGTATCTCATTGTATTGCAAGATATATGGGACTAGGAAAAACATGGTTGAAGATAGATCATCACAACACAACATCTAGAGTACGCCAATCCAGATCACCAAAGCAAAAAATTCAAACCTTAATCAATCAACCAAGATATGTTGACATCAATGACAACCATTAATGACAACAATCAACAACATCATATTCCAACAATCTCCCCCTTTTTCATTGATGGCAACATTCATCAACGATAAACCAAACAACTCAACAACAACATCGACATCATCAAGGAACCTCTTTTCTACTCCCCCTATGATGAAGCCACCAAGCATTGATCCAGATAAGAGTGAGCATATAATACCCTCGCGCACATTATTGTAGACCTGGAGGGGGAAAAATCCCTAACTTCTACCGGAGATACTCAAAACTATCTTTGCTCAATGGTTTTGTGAAGGTATCTACAATCCGCTCTTTTGTGGGTACATATTCAAGTCTTACCTCATTCTCCAATACCTTCTCTCTCAAGAAGTGATATCTGATGGATATATGCTTCATTTTCGAGTGTTGTATCAGATTCTTGGAAATGTTTATTGTGTTGGTATTATCACACATTAATGAGATCGGTTCATCAAATGATATGCCAATGTCCTTCAATGTTTGTTTCATCCACAACACCTAAGTGCAACATGAGGATGTTGCAATTTATTCAGCTTCAACAATAGATACATATACATATTTTTGTTTCCTTCTTGACCAAGCAACCAATCAAGAACCAAGGAAATAAGCTCCACCAATTGTGCTTTACCTGTTATCAACACACCCAACCCAATCAGCATCAGTATAGGTTGTCAAAGTGAAATATGAATCCTTTGGATACCATAACCCTATATCTTCTATACCCTTCAAATATCTAAAGATCCTTTTTACTGCAACATGTGATTCCTTTGGTTCTTGCTAAAATCTAGCTACTAAAAAAACAACATACATAATGTCTGGTCTAGTAGCAGTCAAGTATAGTAATCCTCCAATCATTGACCTATACATACTTGCATCATCCTTAGGCGAATCATCTTCTTTTGTCAACTTACATCTGGTAACAATAGGTGTACAAACTAGTTTGGAGTTCTCCAGCCCAAACTTCTTCAATTATTCTTTGGTATACTTGGATTGGGAAATGGAAATTCCTTTGTTGTTTTGGTTTACTTGCAATCGAAGAAAAAAATGCAACTCACCTATTATAGATATCTCAAATTCTTTTTGCATTTCATCTGTAAACTTTCTGCACATATCATAATTTCCTCCAAATATTATGTCATCAACATAAACCACAACAATCAATATTTGATTTGAGTGAATTTTGTAGTATAAATTACTCTCAGCATATCCCTTTTGAAATCCTTGTCCAATCAAGTACTTTTCTAATTTTCCATACCAGGCTCTGGGAGCTTGCTTCAATCCATATAAATCTTTCTTCAACCTGCAAACAACATCCGGGTCACTTCCGGACTTAAATCCCTTCGGTTTCTCAATGTAGACTTCTTCCTTCAATTCTCCATTCAAGAATGAAAATTTTACATCCATTTGATAAACTTTGAAATCCTTAAAAGCTGCAAAAGCTAAGAATATCCAGATTGCTTCCATCCGGGCAATAGGGGCATATGTTTCTTCAAAATTGATACCTTTAATCTGAGTGTAACCTTTACAAACGAATCTTGCCTTGTTTCTCATTACCTTTCCATTTTCATTAGGCAAGAGATTTCAACCATGGTTCTCAAGTTACTACCCTTCATTCAAGTGGAGCTTAAATATTTTCTTCCTTGAAAGTATGGTGTAGGGGCACCATAGGTTTTCATGCCCCAAGAGGGGTCAAATGTTGAAATTTTGTTTTGATTAAGTCAGTTGCATGTAATAAGGTCTTATAGTACCATTTCATAGGTGTGTGATGTTGGCAAGAGACACTGCAACTATCATCTGGTGTTGTCATTGATGGAAACCCTATGTGTTGATAAGGTACACATATCCTTATTCAAGCCTACCAACAGTCAAATTGAAATCAGACAAGGCAGAACAGGGTATCCGGTAACCCAACATTCATCGATCCGTGCATACATTTCAGGTTACCATTCTGTGTTGTGCATCTCAGGCAATGATTATTGAGGTATTATCTATCTTGTGTTTAATGCAAAATGACTTGTACCAATTCTCATAAGAGTTAGGAGATTCGATTGGCATATTCTCAGTTCTTCATCTATTAAGGTTGACTTTATAAATATATTAAGTCGTGGATGTATGTGAGTTAATTAATTGAATATCTATATGATTTTATATGTTTGTATGGGTCTTAGCCAAGTTGTGTCCAACCATTAAGGGTATGCGTTGTATATTTCTCATTATGTGAGCCGACAGTTGTTATTTTGCTGAAGCCGACAAAGTGCAAATAAATCCTATGTTGTGGATATATATACAAGTTTGTTTGTATCATTTTATGTGATGGACATGTTGAGTAAGCATTCAATTTGTGAGTTAGAGCTAAGTAGAGGCGCGATTAAGCGCAGTTTCACTTGCGCATAGAAGATATGTGTGGTGTGTATTAGCAAAGAAGAACAATATTACATAATCAGTCTGTAAGGAAGTAGATCAATTATTGTACTTAATCTAGAACTGTAATCAGGCATTATAGATGTTATCATGTCAATTCAATTCTTCAGATGGTTTGAATCTGAACTCTTGGGAAACAAGCCCTATTTTCTTTGAGCAGTGAGCTCTAGGTAGTGTGCCTGAATGCAAGTGCATTCCTTTTGTAATCTCCATTTTGAGTATACTCATAATCATTATTGTGGATTGGTCATCCACTGTGGTTTTTCCCCTAACAGGGTTTCCACGTAAAAATCTTGGTGTTATGGTGTTGTGTCTATTTTCCTATTCATGCTTTATGTTTGAATGATCCTAATGCTTGGAGGTTAAATTCTATTAAAGCTAATTTTTGCACAACACTGATTCACCCCCCCTCTTAGTGTGGCTTGTTTCCAACAATTGGTATCAGAGCTAGTTCCTCAGAAGAATAAGTCTAACAACTTGGGAGATCCTGGAAGAAATTTCAAATGGATTCAAGCAATCTTGAACAACAACTTATGGTGGCCCTAGATGACCTTGATCAGTCAAAAGATGAAGTCCAGAAACTACAAACAAATCTCAAAGACGCAAAAAAGTTCATCGAGTCCCTGAAAGACAAAATCAATAAGTCAAGAGAGAAGAGAAAGGAACTCTATGATCAAATTAAAAAGAATGACAACAAGAGCACTGAAGATGAGCAATCAAGTAAAGCCCTGAAAGATAAGACAAAGGAATGTGAAAAGCTTACTCAAGAGAATACAGTTCTAAAGGCTGAAATGGAATCCATCATGATGAGGATGACTAAAGAGATGGAAGATAGAAAGAAGAATGAAGAAAGCTTGGAACAGTCCTTGAAAGAAAAATATGAAGTATGTAGCCATTTGGATGATGAATTGGAAGTATCCATAAATAGTGAAGAAGCACTTGAAATACATTTGGATGATGTCAGAAATGAACTTGCTAATGCAAATGAGTACAAGGAAAAGTTCAAAGCCAGCTAAACCATGCTTAATGAACTAATTGATAATTAAAGGACTCATGGTGATAAAAGAGGTCTTGGATTTGAGAAAGGAGAGAACTCAAAATCTGGTCAAAAGGATTTTGGACAAAGGAGATTCTAACAGAGAAATTGGATGAACAATCCTGGCAGGTATTCGGTAAGACAACCCAATGCCCAAAGGTTTAATGGATATTGCTTTAATTGCAACAAGTTTGGACACATGGATTCTCAGTGCAAAAGAAGAGCAAACCAAAGTGGTCCATCTTTCTCAGGTTAGTGTTTCAATTGTCATAAGATTGGTCATAAGTCAAACGAATGCAAATTTGTGGTGAATCAATTTCACAGAAACATCAGATGCTATGTCTGCAATAGACCTGAACATGTTGCTAATCAATGCAAAAGAAATCAATGGAACAACCAACCCGGTAAGAGGAATTTTGTATGCTACAATTGTAACAAAAATGGACACATTGCTACATTCTGTCAGAACATAAAAGGTCCAAGAAACCAAAGGAAAAATATGCAAAAGGATGTAAAAGGTAAAGGTAAAATCACTGCAGATGAAGTTAGGCAACAAATACAGAAAAAATGGGTGAAGAAGAGTTCCTCAGTTGAAGAAACTGCACCTACACCAGAACCTACCTCCGGTAATTCCTCTAGAAATTAGTCTTAGGCCCATGGCCTAGGGAGAGTAGTCAAAGAAAATCATCAAACCCCCAACCGGTAAATGACACCGGATGTCAGTACATGTTGGAGATGAACAAATATTCAACAAATGTTGTTGAACGCATCAAAAGAAGTGGTATATTGTATATCAACTCCGCAGAAGAGTTATCTAGTCTCTGTACACTGTAATGGAGCAACCAGATGAATTAGGGAAAGTGCATTTATTGCGACAAATTTTTCAGGTATACGAGTGATAAAAAGTCACTTCTACTCCTCATTTGTCACTTTGCTATCTTGAGTGAAAGAAGTTGGAGAGATCCAGGCGACCCTAAGGCGAATTGAGGCAGAAATCAAGTGTGAAGGTGATTCAACGATTGATTTTGCATCCAACGAAAAAAGGTATTTATCAATAACTTCTCAGTTTTTGTGATTTGAGCAAGATGGATACTCCTTTAGTGGTCGAAGGTAAGGACAGACCTCATCCCGAATTTAAATTGCATCCCCACAAGTCTTTAGAGACATATCCACTAGGGGCATTTTCATTAGTTCCACATGGAGTGTTGCATACAAAGGATATTAGGGTTTATATTCATGCAAACATTGAGGATATGGGAAGCAATCAACTTGTGAATTTGTACAATCATCATATAGTTGATGAAAATTTTAGTGTAAAATCGGAACACCAAATCTTGGAAACAAAGAAATTTATTTCGATGGTTAAATTTCCCGTGTTCATGGAGTCGGAGTGGGTCTGCTATGTCTTGAGTCAGGTACATGACGAATTCATGTGGCTTACTATTCCTTTCAAAATCACTAAGGAAGCCATTAGTGTAGTAACTGGTTTGAATTTCTCCGGTGGTCTACCTGTCTTGAAGTCTGTGAAAAATCAAACCGTCATCGATGCCATAGGCTCGACATATGATAGGAGAGCAATGTCTATTGACAATATTGCTGATATAAATGTCAGATTTGCATCTATGGTAATAGGCTATAAGATCTACCATTCTAGTCGGGAAAACTCTGTATCTGGTATGACAATTTACACCACCTACCAAATGGTGAAATAAAACATGGACTATGATCTCTGCGAATTATTGAGGATTCAATTGATGGAAAACCTTGTGACGATCAAAAGGACAAGAAAAATTTATTCAAATATGGCAGTCTACTTTTATGTCTATTTTTCTATTTCATGGAGGAAGTTCTGGGTGTTGGAAAAGTTCAATGGTAGAAGAACATTCCAGTAGCTGAACAGATCCAAAACTTATTGTACAACCTCATAGATATGAAAATGAGAAATTCAAAAATCTAGGGTTATTTCAAAACCTTTCAAGCCAGCATGCAAGCAATGGAAAGAATTCCCATCACCATTGTGGAGAAATACAAAGAATCAATTTGCTTCATGGTGAACATTGATCAGTGCTTGATGGAAGCAGCAGATCCAAGAACTATTTGGATCATGCCAATGGGTTATGAGGTTGAGGAAAATATTTTGGAAATATACACTCAACATCTGTTACGAAAACCTCAAGATCTGTCCAAAGAGAGATTTGGCACTTATACAGAAAAGCATACCCAAATCCATAATGAGCTCAAGAAACCAACATCAACCAAAAGGATTAGAAAAGAAGTTGAATTCATTACAGAATGTTTGGGTGTATCCACAAAGCAACTAAATGAAGTTAGGGAGAAAAGGGTGAGAGAAGCAGCAGCAGGGCATACTACTAAAGAGGCAACAAAAGCTCAATCAGCTTTTCCTACAACACCACCTACCCAAACTAGAACAACCAAAAGCTCGACATCTCACTCAACTCCTGCAACAAAATCCTCTCTTGTGAAAAGTGAAGGCAAAAGGTCCAGAAAGGAAGCCCAAGGAAAGAAGAGAAAAATCAAAAGAGTCTGCATGACTATTTTTGATGATGAGGAAACAAAATCCGATGAAAATATCAAGGAGTTTAAGCAACAAGGTACTAAAGCAGATTCTGTACCAAAACCCTCTGGTGTAGATACCTAGGTGAAGAAGAAGATCAAAATTGATGCACCTGGTATGTCTGTTGACCAAATTGAAAAAGCAATAATTTCATATGGAAATCTTAAACCACTTTCTCAATGGTATGAATCTTTCTCTGAATCTGATAAAATAATTCTAGAAGAAGCTACAATAAAGTACATGAATATTTTCAACAATTTTTTTGTTGAAATTATGTCTAGCCTCCCAAAAGGTCTATATGAAATTTTGGAATCAAGGAGATTAAGTGCCCTAACTAAAGAATACAGAATGAGAGAAAGAGTTCTTGCAGAACTATGTTCGGAAATGTCTATACAAGAAATGAAAGCATTCCTGAAAAAAGCTAAAAAGTAGTTCAAAATAAAATTAAGGGTAAAATAATTGATGATTGGTCTAACAGATGAGGTCACTTAAGAAACACATCAAATTCTGAAAGAGATGCTACTAAATGACAAAATCAAAATTGTGTCTGAGGAGACTCATACAGATGATGTCTCATCTAATCCAGTTCAAGATGTAGAAGTAAAAACCCTTGGTGCCACTGAAGATTTCAAAATCTCACTTTTGGAAATCAATACATATATCCCTATGAAAGTTGATGCAACTGCAAATGCATTAGGTGAATCGACAGAAAACATTGAAGAGAAGTCAAAAGATTCAACTAAAGAAGCAATAGTTGAGGAAAAGAAAAGTGATGCAAAGATGAAATCAAGAGACACTACTGAAACAATCAAAAAATTCCTAGTGGAGCATAAGGAAGAGATTGAGCCTGAACTAATCAGAGGTCCCATTGACCTATCAACTATGAGCCCAATCCAGATAATGAAGGTTGCTTCGTTCACTCAAGTAAAAGCTCAAGAGGAATTGCTAAAATCTCATATGGAAGATAGTGAATTGTTGGATCTTGCGTCCGAAGCACTAGAAAAGATCATGCCTTCATTTGTAAAGGATCAGATTGAATCTTCATCCAGTGAACTGAAGAGACTCATCAGCTCGGTGGACACTCATTTTGAGTCAATTGAAAAATATGCGTTGGCAAAAGTGCAGAAGGAATTTTATGCAAAAAGGTTTAATGATTTGAAAGTATTGATTGCCCAAGACAAAGTCACTTTGGACACATGTGTCAAACAAATATAGGATGCCTTATCTAAAGGAGGCAAGATTTACAAATCTTGCTTGTCTTTTTCTAAGTTTACTGGAGAAAATGAAAAGAAGGTAAAAGACCTAGAGAGTCAGCGAGCAAATATCTCCAAGGCATTTGATCCACTATCCGGTGGAGTTGGAAAGATTGAAGGTGAATTTATGTCTCTACTCAACCAAATAAAAGGACTGCAATATGAAGATGATAAAGTTATCTCCAGAACTTGTGAACTCAGAAGCATTATAAATCCCAAAATGGATGTAATGGGCAGTGCTCTAAAAGAAGGAGAAGAAACACTGATTGACAATGATCCTACCAGTTTGGAATTGGCATAAATGTTGTCATACCTGATCTGTGGACATATAATAGTAATGGAAAGCCTGATAAAAGTTTGGGATTCAAACTTGGAGTAGTTAGAGAAAGATTTTGCAGACATCTTTCAACTTTTGTAAGATAAAGAAGTAGCCTTGTACAATCAAATTTTTGATTATCTTTTTGGTATGCGATCCCTACCTTTTCCATTGATGTCAGAGGGAGAGAAGTGGTGTGAAAAATGCATAATTAGCTCAGGGGGGAGCAGTATTCTTAGAATTTTGGAAAGAAACATTTTTGAAGAAATTTTGATTTGCAGTATAGTCTATCTTGGTACTGATCCGACACTTAGTCATTTTTTCACTAAGTGTTGCCATCAATTCCAAAGGGGGAGATTGTTGGCAAGAGACACTACAAATTTCATCTGGTGTTGTCATTGATGGCAACCCTATGCATTGATAAGGTATGCATATCCTTATTCAAGCCTACCAACAGTCAGATTGAAATCAAACAAGGAAAGATAGGGTATTCGGTAACCCAACATTCATCGATCCGTGCATACATTTTAGGTTACCATTTTGTGTTGCGCATATCAGGAAATGATTATTGAGGTATTATCTATCTTGTGTTTAATGTGCAGTGACTCGTACCAATTCTCATAAGAGTTAGGAGATTCGGTTGGCATATTCTCAGTTCTTCATGTATTAAGTCCGACTTTATAAATATATTAAGTCATTGATGTATGTGAGTTAATTAATTGAATATCTATATGATTTTATATGTTTGTATGGGTCTTAGCCAAGTTGTGGCCGACCATTAAGGGTACACATTGTATATTTCTCATTATGTGAGCCGATAGTTGTAATTTTGCTGAAGCCGACAAAGTGCAAATAAATCCTATATTGCGGATATATATACAAGTTTGTTCGTATCATTTTGTGTGATGGACATGTTGAGTAAGCATTCATTTTGCGAGTTAGAGTAGAGCAAAGGTGAGATTAAGTGAAGTTTCACTTGCACATAGAAGATCTATGTGGTGTGTATTAGCAGAGAAAAATAGTATTACAGAATCAGTCTGTAAGGAAGCAGATCAATTATTGTACTTAATCTAGAACTGTAATAAGGCATTATAGATGCTATCATGTTAGTTCAATTCTTCAGATGGTTTTAATCTAAACTCTTGGGCAGCAAGCCCTATTTTCTTTGAGCAGTGAGCTCTAGGTAGTGCACCTGAATGCAAGTACATTCCTTTTGTAATCTCCATTTTGAGTATACTCATAATCATTATTGTGGATTGGCCATCCATCGTGGTTTTTCCCCTAACAGGGTTTCCATGTAAAAATCTTGGTGTTATGGTGTTGTGTCTATTTTCCTATTCATGCTTTATGTTTGAATGATCCTAATGCTTGGAGGTTAAATGTTCTTAAAGCTAATTTTTGCACAACACTGATTCACCCCCCCTCTCAGTGTGGCTTGTTTCCAACATGTGAGTCGGTTTTGAGTCATTAGGGGTCTTGTTGCAAAATATGTCAAATGTTGTCAAAGTTGCACAAAGCAACTTTTGCATTTTTGGTGTCAAGTGGAAGTTGAACCATTGTTACTTGAAAATTGGTTGTAGACTGTTGGGATTCTATTGGAAAAGGTTGAAAAAGGATTTGTAAGGTTGAAGACAAGTTGGGTGGTTGTTGGTTGTTGAGTTATGGAGATTCAATCAATAAAGAACTTTGTTTTATGCACTTTAGAACACCAATTTACTACTATAGTCAATTGTAGGATCTGTACGATCCTTCCATGGCTTGAATTCAATTGGGATTATTGGAGTAGGGAATCTACTTTCTATTTAATTTGGTTTTACTCATTTTCATTAGGATTTGAGCAAGTTAGAGGCATTTCTTCTCGGACTGGTTAAAACCCCAGATAGGATAACTTGGGAGTAAGAAAAATATATATCTTTCCATTCCACCATTGAAAATCCCTCAAACTCAGTGGAATGGCCTTTAATAACATGTATTTTGATTCCTCAAAGTGGCAGGGATAGAGGATGGAGGTTGCACGTGTGGAAGACAATAGGCCTAGAAGCCCTAGTGAGTTTGTGAAGCTTGTTGTATGCCATTGGAGAAGGATCCTTGGAGTTGGAACAATTGTTTGATACCTTGTAGGATGTGTCTGAAGTGTTGGAGTAGGAATTGAGAACCCTTGAATCCATGAATCCATTGGTGTCATGCCTAGAGACCTAATTAGGCCTAGTTACAAGCGGGACAATCAATTTTTGGCCTTGTCATTCCAAAGGAAACCTACCTGAATTCTTGATATGTGCTAGAAGGCCCAAAAGGGTATCTGAATATGTTTTTACAGTTTGGGTATTAGGTTTTCTCCACAAGTTGTGTCTAAAAAAATAGTTTTGAAAGGCTACTAGGGAAAAGAGGTAGTTTGTGAAGGAATGCTAAGTAGTTTGAGAGTCCAAATTTATTGAGAGCCATTGTTGGTTTGCACATGTTGTTTCCACCTTGTCTGAGGTTCTTCAAGTGTTGAGTAGAGGGTTGAGGCATTGATGCCTTGTTTTGGTTTTGTGACCTTTGAGGAGCATGTTCCATGTTGGAAAAGTCTTGAACTTTGAAAGATGAATGAACCCATTGTTGTGAATTATGGTATCAATCATGTAAATGCCACCCCGACTCTGCATAAAAAAAAATCCAATTTTCGGACAGTTAGAAAACTATTTTTAACCAAAATTTCTAGCAAATTCTTTATGGAAATAATAGGGATTTTTTTCTTTAGAGGCATTGCCCCCAAACCCCCATCATCGGCTTCACCCTTAGGACCTTGCCAAGGGGTGGTCCCCCCAAACCCACAAGGGGGGATTTTTTTTCCCTACACTCCCCCATCAATTAATTTGGGGGGGAATCTGTGCTTGGGAAAGTGGCCAAAATATTAACCTGGAGCATGATAAAGGTACACATATTGACAAAATCAACTCTAAAGTTGATAAGTTGTAAAGTGGCATTAAAAAATTTCACTCAATTTTGTAAAATTGGTACTTGGTTTTAGTCTTGATTTAGTCATTGGAGTTAGGCTTCATTTAAAGTATTTTTAGATCCAAAATTTTAGGGTGCCCAAGGTGGCTATATATGCCCACTTTTGAGATATTTTGAGGGGGTTAGACATTTCCTTTTGACAACAAACTTATGCATTTTCAACATGGATTTTCTACTGATTTGTGTAACTTGGGAAAATTAGATATCAATATAAGGATCATTTCTTGTTGTTCTGTCAAATTTTTAATCATGACAATGATATCTTGCATTGTATTTTATAAAAGTGAATAAACTAGTGTGATCTATGATTCTTGATTATAATTTCATTAAGATTGTGTCTGAAATCCATGTATAGAATATGGTGATTTGATTGCATGCAATTTAAATATCTTGTGATATAATTTCATTCTAGATGTTTGCATCAATGTTGTGGATGATTACATATAAAATATTAATCATTTGTGATGTTGATTTGGGATCTCATCTGACCATTCATATATGAGGAATTGAAGAAAATTTATAATCATTTGATTGTTTATTCTATTTGCCCTTCCAGATAGTGGTTAACTTTTGATATTTCTTTGTAAAATTGATTTAGGATAAATCTAGATCTATATTAAGTTTCATAATATTCTAAATCCTAAGTAATTCTTTACACAAAAGAGATGAATATTTCCATATAGTTTTTCAAGCATGGAATCATTCTTTTTGAATAGATTTGAGTAAGTTGATTGAATATATGTGTTTAGATTTGATTTACCAACAATTTTCCCCTTGTTAAAAAAATCATAGAGACCACTTAGCTATCCAACATAGTCAAGAACTGATTGGAAAGGAATCTTGGAGCTGATTTTTTTTCTTTTCCAGAGAAGTAGAGTGATTTATCATTCTACTTAGAGTTGGTTGTGCTAAAATCACCATCAACAGAACTAGTGCTAGAAGGAGGGCCTTTTCAAACTAGACCCAGATAATAAATATCCTAATGAAACTCAAAGAAGGGTAACCCATTCCCTATTTTGAAGTGAATCTAGTCACCAAATAATTCTACTCCATAGAAGAAAAAATAAGAAAAAGGAATATGTGGAAGAACCCATCGAACCACAAAACCCTAAATTGACAAATCAGATTGTGAGTCCTAATATAGATGTTGTTCCTAAAAAAACTATGGTTGGTGTGAATAAATGTCTTGTACCTAGTTAATTGACCTACTAAGGACTTAGGGGACTTATTCACATGTTATGTTTACTTAGGTCCTAAGATTATTTCTTGAAGACTTAGTTGTCATTTCTAGATCTTATCTTATCCTAGGTTGTTATGACTTAGTTGGCTCATGTGATAGGATTAAGGCACTTTTCATGATCTTGTCTAATCCTATCTCACACCTTGCCTATATAAGCAATGTATCATACATACATTTCCATATTCAGTGGCTTCCATTTTAGCATTCTTGCATCCTTAATCATAACATGATATTTCTACCATTTCTTTTTTGTGGAAGTTGTTTTTTCTTGTAGGTGATCTCAGGGTGTTGAGGAGTTCACCATAAACTCCAACATGGTATGAGAGTTTTAGTGCTACAGAATTCTTCCTAGATCTGAGGGACTAATCTTGGCATGAAATTTTTGTTGGGTACAAGTTGGGGTCTTGAGAACCTCACCATTGAATCTAGGGCATAAGTGAAAGTCAAATTTGGCTTTTGTTTTATCAAAATTTGACATATATTTCCAAATATGCAAGGGTTTGAAGGAAGGGTTTCAATTACTAGATTCGGTAGGTAGCTGATATTTTAGAGCAGTTTAGGTCAAAATAGACCTTGTCATCGTGTCTGAAAGGCCTAGAAACATAAAGATTGACCACTAAAGCATTGATTTTTGACTCATTCAATCAGAGGCCAAGGAATTTTTTTTAGGACATACGATCATACAGATCCACACGTGACCATACAACCTGTATAGTCGTCAGGTTTGCGTTAGTCGTTGCATAGTGGATGATATATTCTCTATGGATCGACATCTTTGGGTGGAATATTTTGAAGTGGTCAACATAATTTTTCTATGGTTATTTATGCACTGTACAGTTGGTCAGAGGTCCTTCCATCACACCACTTCATTGTCTGACAACGTACTCAGTACAATTTACATTTATAAGTGATATTTTTTTATTAATAAAAACTTTGGTTTAAATTTTTTCCTATCGACTTTGTTTAAAAGCCAAAGAAGTTTGTTGTTGCCCGCTGGTCCTATCTAAGTGTTGGGCTACAGTCATATCCACCCATGAGGGGTCATGCCTTGAGTAGCATGGCTTAGGCGTGCTGCCCTCCTAACCACTCACCCGCCACCCACGCACCACTCTATTGGTGGCAACCAGTTTTTTTTTAAAACAATTTTTTTAACAAGTGGTCATATGCCGCGAACAGGGGCTCCTTTTTTGCATCATTTTAGTCTGCATTTTTGCAGCAACTTAGTCTTCAAGTGCCTTTTTCTAGGACATTTTTTTAGTTTTCATAACTTGTAATCTAGGAGGCAATTTTTTTCAAATGAGATATCATCGGAAAGCTAGCACTGTGAGTTTTGTAGTTGTGTAGGTTATTTTCAATAATTTTGTTGTTTTATGGTATTTATTGCTTATTGAAGTCAGATCTACTTTTATGGCTCTCGAGCTCATAAATTTTTGCCACGATCTTCGATTTTCATGATTCTTGCAACGTTGGAGAGGTATTGAGGGAGCTCTATATTTCCATCAATGCACTTTTTTCTGTATCTATCCTAGGTTGATCATTATTTTAGTTTTCCCGAAAGGGTGTTCTAGAGATTACTTAGATGTTTTGATATTTGGGAGGGTGCAATTTTGATTGCTGCACTTGATTTTAGTTCCTAATCATTTCTCAATCAATTGTTGCTTCATCAATTCTAGAGTTGTGCCAATTTGTGAGTTTTCTAGTATTCCTTAGCATCGAGACTGCTATTGCTTTATCATGATTCTGACCTGAGTTCTTGAGTGACTCTAATATGGTTTCTAGAAAACAAAAGTATCTTTCCTTGCTTGCTAGATTAAGGATTTCAGTGTTACTCCATAGTTTTCTTCTTGTAATTCTTTACAATAAGTTATCTCATTATAGGGGATTGTATGATCTTGGTTGTCACCATTTGTATGGATGGAGATTGATTAGATTTGTGATGGATATCATTTTTTATTTTATATCTCTCTTTTTGGGAGGAGTTTTTTTCCACTAGATTTTCTCCTTTTCTCCATTTGTGAGAGATTGTATTTGCATTTTTACATGGGTACCTACAAGGCCTCGTAGTCAAGACCCATCCTTGCATCTTCGCATAATAATCTTCTCCCTAAGTTACACTTAAGGGGGGGTGTTGGTGTGAATAAATTTCTTGTGCATAGTTAATTCACTTACTAGGGACTTATGGGACATATTCACATGTTAATTTTACTTAGGTCCTAAGATTATTTCTAGAAGACTTAGTTTTCATTTCTAGATCTTATCTTATCCTAGGTTGTTAAGACTTAGTTGTCTCATGTGATAGGATTAACAAACTTATCATGATCTTGTCTAATCCTATCTCACACCTTGCCCTTATAAGTAAGGTATCATATGTAAATTTCCATATTTAGTGGCTTTCATTTTGGCATTCTTGCATCTTGAATAATAGCATGATATTTCTGCCATTTCTCTTTTGTGGAAGTTATTTTTTCTTGCAGGTGATCCTATGGAGTTGAGGAGTTCACCATAAACTCCTACAACTACTCTTGCACCAATTAGAATGGATTTCATTAGAATAGATGAAATTTATCGGGCCTTCACATAATGTGATATCTACATGAATTACCCATAAATATTGAGAAAGTATGTACTAAGTTTATTTATGGACAGTCTAAAACTATTGAAGGCCATGTTAAAAATTTCAAAGAAATATGTAATTGAGCCCAAATTAAACATGAATATGTGGCCTATTAGCTTTTCCCTTATTCTTTAAGAGAATTTTCATATAGTTGGTATTTGAAATTAGCCCATGGATTAATTAAATAGTGGAATCAACTGAAAAATAAGTTCCTAAACCAATTCAAGATCTACATAGGCCCTACCATCTTGTATCATCAATTTATTGTATGCAAGAGAGAACCCAGTGTGCCCTTAAGCATATATATTACTAGGTTCTATAAAATGTACAACAGGTTGAATGGTCCCTACAATATAGAAAATTTTATCGCCATACAAACTAATTTTAGGTCTCTGGATCCATTCACCATATTATTCTTGAGGAGATTGTCAATTGCAACCATATACATATTATAGATGAATTATATCGAAACTATTACCTTTTTCTCAACAATTGGATCCCATTGCAGGAGGTGCCTTTCGATCTCTACCTTCATTAGGTCTATTAGGAATAAAAAATCATTCTAGCTATAAATAATTCCTTGGTTAATCATACACTATTGATGAACCCTATCCTAGGTGTTGTTCATTTAGGAAAAATCAAGCTCCGTATCAATAGCCCACAAACTAAACCAATACCTCTTCTATGATTTAATACCATGGATGATGATATGAAGTACATAATACTAATGGAACTACTCAAGCTAAAAAATATTTCTTTGAATAAAAAATCAAGCTTCTTCCTCTAATTTAGATCAGACCCATCAAATAACCTCCGAGTTGGAAGCCATAAAAAATATCGTCTCAAGTCACCAATGAACTAATCACAAGATGTAAATCAAAATCAAAATCAAAACATTAACTCCTAGAGCCACAATTAGAATAACCAATTTTTTTGAAATAGAAACTTCTACCAGCAAAGGTCAAAAAAATAGTAGAATATAAGACCAAAAAAATGTGTTACTAATACATTAGATGGTATGAATAATGTAAATGTAACTGATAAATTTGGTGTGAATTTCATGGAAAATAGATGTAGATTTCATAAAACTTTGGATCACCTTGAAGCCAGTTATCCAAAGATGCAAAGGATGTCTACAATAATGTAGATGAATCAAAACTCTACTCCATCTCATGAAAATTATGATGGTAGATTCTTATGATTTTTTAGGTGAAGAAAGTTTCAAACAAGAGTCAGAGGAGGATGAATTCACTTTTCCTTTCAAAGCTGATAATGAACATGAATCTACAAGTGTCAATGTATTCTATGAAGCAAGAAATGATTATAATTTGAGTAGGAAGTAACCCCTCGTTGATGAAATACCTCCTAAAAATAGTCCTACCCCTCTTGATCCTTGTGTTGATAATAATCCTTTGGAACCAAAGGGTCTACTAGGAGGTCATTTCAAACAAATAAATCCTTCATTAAACAAGGCTACTACATCTCATGAAGAAATATACAGTACAATAGAAGGGCTAAAGAATACCAAATGCAACATTTCCATGTATGACATTCTACAGAGTTGTCCAAACAAAAAGGAGGCCCTGATGGGATCACTATATGAGAAAAAAGGGAGATAAGAAAATTATCATGCAAATGGAAAAAGATAAAGGCATGTCAATGAACACATTAGATGCCTTAGCCACTCTCTTCAAAGAAAATTCTAGTGTACCACCATTCCTCCTTAGCATCAAAATATTTGGTAAGAATTTACATAATTTTTATGTTGGTTTTAGAGTATATTTCAATGTCACGCCTTATTATATTCTCTAGAATCTAGGTTTAGTCCCAAAACCTTCTAGTAGAGTAGTGGTACAACTAGACAAGACTAAAGTAAAGAGCATTGCTAAGTTGAAGAATGGTCATATCTAGTTAGTTTCAAACTCTAGTATACAAGAATACATAGAAATTTAGGTAGTGGACATACCAAAGCTATTTGAAATGTTGCTAAGTGGAGAATGGACTAAGTGTCTTAGAGGTTGGTTTTCAACTGACTTTACACCTCTATGGTTTCCATGGAAAGGTATGAATAATCAATTAAATATTTAGTTAGAGCTCAAATTGAAGCACATGATCACTCAATACAATGCTTTTAATGAATTCATATTCATTGACGAATATTTAAGGGTTTACAAAATGAATGAGATCATGGGAACTTTCCTATTCTCTATAGGAGATACATTGGATGGAGACCCGTTACAAAGTCATAAATAATTATCTTCTATAGATGAAGAAAACCATCAATTTATACAAAATATGACTACCAATTTAGCTAAATTAAGTGATTATGTTGATTCATCCATCCTCTTTCTCCCTAGTTGGTGTAGGATACACCATAAAAATCACTCTCAATTTTCTTGTTCCACATGTCAAGATGCTCTAGAAATAGTTAGAGAAGTGATGTTAAGGACATGCCAATTAAATTAGTTGAGTATCAACAACAATATTAATGAATACGCATTGAACACGCTTCAATAATAAGTTGCTGATACATCTTCTGAAGAACCAAGAGAACACAACTTGAGGTGCATAAAACTAGAGTTGAATATGAATCACAATTAAGTGAAAAATTCTATAAGGAAGTAACAAAAATAGAGGACATTGACTCACTTTCAAAAGTATCCCAAATAGAAGAATATTCTTTAGAAATTGAAGAACACAAAAAAAACATAATAATAAGTAGAACTAGCCATATCCCAACATAAAAATCTTCCTAAATTAATGAAAGAATGAGATCCCAAATCTCTTGACAAAAAAAAAATTTGGAGGTTAACATTTGATGTATCTAAGTGCAAAAAAGGTTGTGGCATTGGAGTCAAGTTAACCAGTCCACAAGGAAAGAATTTTCTGAAAGCATATAGATTGCAATTCACTTATACTAACAATGTGGTTGAGTGTGAAGCTCTGATAAGAGGTTTGATCTTGGATCATCAAGAAAAGGTAAAATATTTGGTAGTGGAAAGGGATTCCAAGCTAGTGATTAGACAAGTCAAGATTCAATATGATTTCCATGATCTAAGAGGTTGACTTTTACTAGAATTGGTCTAGGATTTAATAGAGGATTTTGATGCTTTTAACATTGATTCCCTTCCTAAAAGGAAGAACCAATTTACTAATTATTTAGCAATCTTTTCCAATATGTTAGAAATTATGAAAGGGTCTTAGCTATTTTTTTTTGTAGAACTAATACCAATACTGGTAGTCCCAAATTTAACATCACTCACTTCCAAGTATGTCACAATAGCACAACAATGTTTAATTTGTAAAATCCAACCTCATAGAACCCAATGACCACTTGCAAGCAAAATAACCTGTCACGTAGAAGAGATTTGAACAACACAAAGATATTGCTTTGCAAACCGAGAGAGTAAAATTGCATAAACAAGAAGTAATAATTACAAAGAGATCAATCCTTATGAAAGGAGATCAAAACCCTAAAATTGAGAACCCTAGGATTTAATAAAGTAATTATCAAAGTGCCTAAGTTTAGCTTAAGTGGAAAATAAAGTAAAAGGTGACTTAATTAATTAATCGATATGATTGAATTAATTAAGTAATTAACCTTATTACTCCAACACCCCCCTTAAGATGAACTTAGGGAGAAGCTAAAAACTAAGGAAAAAATGCATGAAAGCAAAGATGGGTCCCAACAACTAAGGCCATGTAAGGTACCCATGTACAAATAGAAGATCTCTATAATGTGGAGAAATAGAGAGAACCTCATGGGAAAAACTCCACTCCAAAAAGAGATGAATGCCAAGTGAAGGACTGAAGAAGCCTCCAAACAAGACAATGCCCAAAAAAATAGGAACATGTAGAACATCTAGAAGCATGAAGCTATAGACTAATGTCGAAGATGATTGATAGAGTGTTGAATGAAGAACCTACAAAAATAGGAATGCAACAGTGTCCATATGGTAAGTGATCCATCTCACTGAAATGCAAGTAACCAACCAGTGATGTATGTTGCATCCAAAAGTACATAGGAACAAATATTGTATACATAGCTCATTCCAGCACGAAACCAAGGAATCATTAGCACCAACAGTAGAAACCCCTCCATAATGCTGAAAAGGGAGAGGCGTGATAGGTACACTAAAAATGAATGCCAGAAAGAAGTGCATGAAGAAGAATTAGGAACATCTGAACATGCAAACATGAAAGTACTCACATATAAAGGGTGTGAAAACAAAATTCATACATGCATGACGCTGCTGTCGTGGAAGGGACACTCACTTGAAAAAGGTATTATTGCAAACAAAGGAAAAACATTAAACCCCCTCATGGCACTTTATAACATAGTGTGAGTATAATAAGGCACAAAGTGATGTGCAAGATCCCATAAAAGATACACCAAAATGACACTTTATCTCAGTGTGTCTACAAAAGAGAATGTGCATGAACAAGATGTCTACAATGCTCAAAATAGGATAGAAAACTGGAAATACATATAAAACAACCAAAAACGAGTCATCCTACGCAAACAAAAAGTTTCCAGGAGCTAAAACATCTAAGTAAATCACCAGAGTACAAAAACACAAAAATCTGAATAAAATATACCTAGAGAACAATCTAGAAAAATTGCATTGATGGAACTGAAGAGCTCTAAAAGACGGTTCCAATGCCGCTATAATTGCGAAAAACAAAGAAACTGGTCAAAAGTTACGAGCTCGAGATTGAAAATATATCCTTTGACTTCAATAGGCTATAAAATCTACCAGCAACAAAATAAGTTGATGAGACCCACACCACTAGAAAGTTGACAGAATCAACTTTTCGATGATATCTTGTTTGTTGAAAAACAATATCGTATGCCCAAGTTACGGTGTAAAGAAAAAAAACTCCTCCTTTAGGGCACAAAGAGGGGTCAAGGAGCCAAGGACTAATGACCATACCGCTAACATCAATATCACATCATGTTGATGTCAGCAGAATATTCCTTGGAATATTTATTTCTATCGAAAAAAAAATTGCCCTTGTCAAGAAAATATTGCCGATGTCGGGAAAAATCTCAAGTGCCTGAAAATTTTTTCTGGTGGCCGAGAAAATGAGGTTGGCAGGGACCGGTCGGCAAAGATCACCAGAGATTTCTTTTTTTGGCGTTGGAAAAAAATCAGTGGCTGCTGAATGAAGACATAACCGAGATTTTTAGGAGTGTCGGTCTGGGAAAGAGAAACCACTGGTAAAGAGGGTGTCAGATGGAAAAGGTCATTGTCCATGAATCTAAGCCTGCCGGCGTGCAAGGAGGGGCCCACAGGCCTATGCAAGCAGGTACCTACAGGTACCTCAAACCTGCATATTTAATTAGGTGACCCCACTTTTTAAAACTTTTTCCCAAACAAAAAATTCGCCACCCCCTTGTAAAATAAACCCTGCAGATTTTTAATATTATGTTATAAAATTTCTTAAAAAATAAAGAAATTTTAAAAAAGCACGCTGCTCTAATTTTTTTACAATTTTTTTCGATCCACGTGCATAGGGCCATATGGGAGCCATACGAGCCCTGTGCAATTTATTTTTTCCTCAGATGCCAACTTCACCAAATTTGACGATTTGATAGGTGTTTTTAGGGTTTTTGGCTGCTCCAGATGCAACGATGAGGTTTGTTCGAGCTGAAAAAACTTCAAAATTGTAGGTACCCTCTGGATCTGAGAAAAAAGGCACCCACAAAAACCCTTGCAGATCTGAGCCCATGAGTCCAAAATTGACAAAACAAAGGCCAATCTTGACTATTTCCAGCACTCTGAATGCAATGGTGTGATAAAAAATGACTCAAGATGCACCCAAATATTCTTTCAAGGCTTGAATACCTCAAAATACAAACATGAAGCTACAAATATGAAGCTTTGATACCATGTTGAAGTTGTAAAAGCCAACTTCACAAAACCCAATGATCACCTGCAAGCGAAATAACCTATCACGTAGAAGAGATTCAAACAACACAAAGATATTGCTCTGCAAACCAAGAGAGTAAAATTGCATACAGATGTAGAGCAAGGGTGGGAATCACAAACCAACTCAATCAAACCCTTGACAAAGTCTTAACACCATAAACACAATGATTTCCTTCACAAATTGACACCTTCCCTTGTAGCACAACAAATAGGGTATTTTTGTCATAATTTTTAGATAAGACCTCCAACCCACAATCTAAGACCCATTGTACATACCCATTAATCCCTTTGATAACATATCAAATTTTCAAGGGTGGTTGGTTTAGAACACCAAGGTCTAAATTGTGCTGCTACGCTTAGAAAAGGCCTAATTAGGCTTATTTTGATAGGTCAGTTTATGGTTTTCACAACCCAAAGCTCAATCCCTCATACCACCAGCCCTAACATGTCAAATATGGTCTACACAAACACTTTCCATCACCCAAATCAATTTCTTCAAATAGTTTCCACAAACCCTATCACCTATGCATCTAAATTGCTTAAAAACATGACTTTAATCAACTAGGGCATCAACCCATTTGCTCAAATCCTTAACTCGTACTCCTGAAAACTTCATAAACTCAAAAAAAATCCTAATTACTCCAATTCCATTGGTTATCAGGCCATTTCAATGGTGGAATGGCTCAATACTTCATTTTGTTCTCTCAAAGCCCCAAAACCTAGGTTTTCAAAGCAGCATGGATAAAAATGCTTCTAAAATGCTCAAAACTGAATGAAATTCAATGAAACCAAGTTTTTTGGAAAGTAGATTCAATTCCACATCAACTCCAATCAATTTCAGACCACTTTCAGGTCATACAAGGTCGTAAAACCTCTTGTAGCACCAAATTACAATAGAAAATGTAGGAAACCACAACTTTATTGATGTTCAACTTACAAAATCACCTCCAGAACCTTGGTTCAACCATTACATGGTGCATTTAAACATTTACCAACCCAAACAACTAAATACAACTACCTTTCAAGTCTCATAACCATTCAACTTCCTCACAACCTATTACCAAATGACTCAAAAACATGACAAAGATATTAAACATGGTCTAAATAGACCTTATTCAATCAAAAACATGACTTCTCATCCCAAAACTAACATTTTCCACCTTTAAGAGCTATGGTGCCCTACACCATACTCCCAGGCAAAGAGGAACTCAAGTCCCCTTGAGGATAATGTTGCCACATCAAATCCATGCTTGATTCCATCATTCTCTGATCTCCAAGTGCTTCCTCCATCAGGCAATCCCTTCCAATGATCCAAAAACTGAAAACATGCATCATCCTTTGTCTTATTGAACTCTTTGGCACCTAAGTCATGCTTCAACTATAGAAGTCTATTTGGTAAATGATTCATGATCTATCTTTCACCTAAGAATGTTGTTGAATTTTCTCCTTTACCTGTTACCATGTCTCCTCCACTCTTATAATGAGCTACCTTCTTCTTCACTCCAATTGTGTGCTTGAACTTTCTCTTTTTCCCTTGCAACTTATATTTGATCTCTTCCTCTCTATTTTCCACCTTTTCCATCTGATGCTCTGCCCCTCTAACTGCTGCTTTATTAGGTTCACTAACCTTTGATTTGACAGAAATAGAATGACCACTATCCTTTTCTAAAAGCAATGAATAAAACATCCCTTCCATCATCATATCAACATATCCCTTAAGCCAATATTGAATCCCAAGAATCAATTCATCTTTGACCTTCAACAAATCAGATTTTCACACCAACATCATTTCCCTCCAAGATAAAGTTATGCTTCAAGCCTACTGCCATAACATCTCCAAGTCTAGGAGTGGCTGCAAACTCTAAGTGCTTTTCTTCCTCTACCTTTATGAACTCTTTTCTACCAACCGTCATCACATTAGCTTGCTTAGTTTGTCCTTTATCATCTTCTTTCAAGGGTGTCAAAGTAAAAGAGATTCTATCTTTCTCTATCTCATAGGTGTTTATTCTTGTTGGGAAATTATGCCTCAACTTTCTGGATTCCTTTCGGACTTGGGCGATTTCTCCATGTTTCTGGCCTTCACCACTGCAAGCTTTCCTTGGTGGCACGGTTGAGCGGTTTACTGCTTTACCACGAGCCACTTTGCTTGGTCTGGTGGTTGGGCGGTGTTATTGCCCCACCGTGGTGGTCTTCTTCTAGACTGGCAGTGGCATGGTGAGTGGTGATAGTCAGCGTGGTGGTTACCGCCATACCGCAAGGTTCCCTCGGAGGTGGTGCGGTAGCGCGGTTGGTGGTGTGTTGGCGGAGTGAAGTCTTACCTCCTTACTGTGAGATCTTTGTTTGGTGGTGGAGGTAGCACGGTGAGCGATGCGAGAGTGGCCGCTAGTGGATGAAGGGTGGTGGTTATGTTTGGTGGTTACCGCCTTACCGTGGGCAGTGAGAAGTCTCACCACAATGGCCATGGTAAGACCGTTGACGGTCTGCCAGGGCGGTCACCGCCCTACCGCGGGGTGGCTTGGCGGCCTCCACGGTAGTGCGGGTGTGACTGCTGGCAGTCACCGCCTTGCCACGGGATGGTCTGGCGGCCTCCACAATAGCATGATTGACCACAACGGTGATGCCAAGTGGTTACCTCCTTACCACAACTGGCATGTCAGAGCTCGGCGGTAGCATAGGAAAGGCAAAGAATGGGTCGAGATGGGCTCACTGCCATACCACAGTGGATGTTTGGACTCAGAGCGGTAGTGCGAGGGAAGCCAGTATGAGCTCAAAGATCGGTTGAACGAGCTTGACTCAGAGTCAAAGTGACGAACGAATGGGAAAGTGACATGTGGCAAGATCTTTAAGATCTGATTGGCTGAAAGACTATTTTCTGATTGCGATAGGATGCATTATTTGAATGGAGGTTGACAGACATGTATCTGCAACTGATTTAATGTTGTGTGGCCCGATGCGCCTACAATAGCGGTGCATGTTATCAAGGAATGATGGAAGCTTGCAGGTAGGATAATTAATTATCATGTTGACTGTTGATTTCTTGAATGGGAAGAATAGGTAGGCACACGGTAAGAGATTATAAAGTAATCTCATGTGCAAGATCAAGGGTGATGAATGAAGAGAGAGAGGTCGAGAGTGTTCGAGTGGTTTTGCATATTGCTGTAATCGTGAACACTTAAACTCTTAGATCAAAAAATATGTGAACCTGTGGAGGCCTAGAGGCTGGGCTGGCTGTATGGTTGGCTGAGAGAGTCAACTGTCTTGGTGAGATGAATCTACACTGTGTGTTGTGAGGGTGCTAGAATAGTGTGAAGATTCTGATTATGTTGTTGCCTGCTTTCTCCAGATGGACAAGATGTAATCTTCTGAAGAGCATAGCTCTTATATTGTATTTCAACTATTTTGTTACTGAATAATACAAGTGAGCTGAGTGCTTTGGAGGGTGGGGTTTTTTACCTAAAAAGGTTTTCCCCACGTAAATCTTTGTCTACATGTTTGTCTTTCATGGTTGTCTAATTCAACATTCTTGATTCTATGCTTGTGTTGAATCTATATTTGTTAAGCATTTAATTTTCTTAGAAAGATCAATGGGGGATCCACTGTTCTTGTTTCTGCTTTATGACATAGTTTGTGTCTTTGATGTGATTTGAAGAAATGAAAATCACTAAGGCTTTGTTGTTTTAGACGTTCCTTCTATGATGACAAACCATTTCACATCCCCAACAAGTGGTTTCAGAGCTGGTTAAGGGAGGTCAAGGCTTGTTCATGATACCAACAAGTGGTATCAGAGCCTTCTCTTGGTTACTGAAGTTCTGGGTATTTCTCCTGTGAAGATTTCTTAGCTTGGCAAGGTTGCGAAAATCTGGAGGAATCTGTTATTGTTTGATTTTTCGATGAGTGGAATTTCCCGCTTCTTTAATTAAACACGCAGCTTGAAAGACGTTGGAGAAGACTGGAGTTGATCATATTGTGGTGATGTGGTCCGAGGCTCCTGTTTGGCAGCAAATAATCCTGATGCAAGGGGCGTGAGGTATACTTATGGTTTTGTTGCAGCAGAGCATGGTTCATACTAGGTGTTTGTGTGAGAGGCTCCCTAGTGGTATGGAGTTGCTTGTGCTGCTATTTAGTCATGGAGTATTGTGCTTGTGCTGGGTGTTTTGACTTAGCACTAAAGGCAGTTTCTCTGTTGCTCTGATTGCATAAAGTCTATGAAGTTGATTTGGGTGGTCTGTAACTTTTGTATAACCTCGCTCTCTCTTATTCTTGTGCATGGTTGTGATTTTGGAACTAGTCTAAAATGGACCTGTTGTTCCTGCTTACCTGTATCTTGCACTAGCATGTTTTAGATTCATGTCTTTGGCTCTTAAGTTTTTTTGTAGATTTTCCTAAAAATTCTATGATACATATTCATGTTTTTTCATTGTTCTGGTTAACCATGTTGGTTATGTGTAGGCTCCTGAGTCGTCTAGATGAGTAGTGAATATGGACGTGCATGGGTGTTTTATAAACACTGCGGTTTTGCAGGTTTTACACAGTCAAGGAAAACTTGTGGTTTGTGGAGTTGCTGTACAACTATTTTCTAGACCCTAGCTTTTGGGGTGTGACTGGATGAGATAGTTGCAGTTTGACATGGTTTTGAGAAGGTGTGATGTCTTCTCTGTAAAGGAATGTTGGTATGTGTTTTTCATTCAACATTCTTGTGGTGTTTGCTTTGCTAGTTGCCTTGACTATGGTGCTTGAGTTATGGACGTGATTGGAAAATCGGATCTGTTGTTGATCTGGTGTTTGAGTCATGTTTGTCTCCTTTGTTCGTTCTCTTTGATGATCTCAGTTTTGCAGTTTCTAGTGTGATGATAGATTTGCAGGTTTCATTGGTTGCATCCATGAGTTGTGCAATGTTGTGGGTTGTCTTTACCTACATTTTTGTTGTGAGATAACTCAAAAGTGGACTGCCAATATCCACAAGGTTTTAACAGTGTGGTGCAAATCTATTAGCTAGCCTTGTCTATGGTCACTTGTGCATTGGCATGGCTGTTTTGAGATGAGAGGAGGAATGGCGTCTGAGTACCTGAATAGTCAGTTATGGACCTGCACCGTGTGTATCATGATGTCATGGAGAGCTTGATATATTGACTTGTGTAAGCTTTTGACAGTGATAGTGTGGTCTGTGTGATCTGGTGATCTTGGTGTTGTTCGGCATTGTTGTCCAATGGACATGTTGTTGGGTGTACCTGGAGGTTTTTAGATCAGAAGATGTTTGGTCACGATGCTTGGAAAGCTCTTTATCATAGTTCAGTGGGAGATTTAGCAGTGATTGTGGATTCATCACTTGCTGGTGAATGATCTTCTTTGGTGTTGCAAAAGATTTCTTTCGCATTTGCATGGTCACTATTTGAAGATGTGAAACATCTTCGAGCCATGAAGGACCTTGGTAGTCTTTAGTTGAGATGTTGGTGGTGCTTGACAGGTGATGTTGGTTTAGATTTTGTTTGCTTGATGTCATATGTACTCTTTCTTGTGCATTAGAGTTTTGGCATGTTTCTTTGCTCTTGAGACCATGGATAGTTCACTTGAAGCATGGTATCTCCTGAGGGGGATGTTTAAGATCATGGTGTCATGATAAGTTCTTGTTTCAGCTGTTTGGAGCTTTGATAGTGGTATGGGGTTTCTTTATGTTTTGAGTACTCTGGTCATATGCTTGAGGACTTCATGTTAAGTGCAGTAATGCAGATTGGAGTTAGTATGAGATGACAAGTTGATGGCGCTCATGGATGCATGGAGAATAAGATAAGGCTAGAATTCTTTTGAGAATGTTGCTATTACAATTGAAAGTCTGAGTATCCTGCACCTTGGTTGAATGCGAGTTCAACAGAGACCAGGAAGGAAAGTGCTCTTGGGTAAGTCACAATGGCTTGTATATCTTGGAGGAGCATTTTTTTCCTCTTGGTCTGCTCGGCGGTGTTTTCTATATTTGAAAGGTATTTTCCCATTATATCTTTCAGATGTATTATATGCTTATCTTTCATAGATATGAATCTTGAGTTGTTGTTTTGAGATTCTGGAGGATTCATAATGGAAGGTGGACAACATAAGTATCTCCTTGTTCTTTTAAGGATTGATAGGAGATGTTTATATGGGTTAGACTGATCTTCTTTGAGATGCATACATTCATGGAACGGTTTGGGTGTTGTTATGGCATTTCCTTTGGGATGTGAAGAAGATCATTCTTGGCACAACTAGCATTTAGAAGTGTATGTAGGAGGATGCTACATGTTATGATTTGTTGTTTCTCTCTAATCTGGTCTTTTCTTCCTATATGTCTATTTGAATTTAGATGTATGTGGAGCCATTCTTGTGCTTCCTTCTTCAGTCAAATATGGAACCTTGGAAGAATTGTGGAAGACTGTTGAGAGAAATGTTTCTTGCAGCAGGTGGTTGCAGGTTGTGCATATCAGTGTGAATGTTCCTTGTAACTACATGGTTACAGTTTTCTATATGTTGTTATTAGTAGACTGATTATGCCATTGATCTTTCAGATCTGGCATTACCCATGTAGTGGGAGTTCCTAGATGTGCTTTGTCTTTGTTGATTGGTCGACACATGATGCTCATATTCTATTGTTGATGGGTTGGTTGTGCTTCTGGCATGAGTTTACTAATGGTGGATACCTTTGAGGTATGGGTGCTGGTTTGTAGTCACGTGGGTTTGATCAGTTGGATGAGGGCAATCAGTTTTGTGATTACTTTTCTAGCTGATGGTTTATCTTGTTCTAGAGAATTGGTTTCTCGTTTTGTGTTTGTGTTTGAGTGCTATGTTGTTGTTGATGTGGCACCTTTTCCACTTGAAGAATTTGATGCTTGTGTTCTGAAGACTAGTGCATTTATGCCTTGGCTTGTTCCTTTTTCTTGTGGTGGGTGTTTGGAGTTGTTTCCTGAGATGGTGAACATTTATCGGATATCATTGTAGGTGTATTGGTTGGAGCATGAAAGCATGGTGTTGGTCCTTGTTCATGTTTTTGGAGGAAGCCAATAAGTCTTTATCAAGTGGGAGATTGTTGGGAAATTATGCCTCAAATTTTTGGATCCCTTTCGGACTTGGGCAATTTCTCCATGTTTCTGGCCTTTACCGCTGCACCACTGCAAGCTTTCCTTGGTGGCACAATTGAGCAGTTTACCGCTTTACTACGGGCCACCCTACTTGGTTTGGCAGTTGGGCGGTGTTACCGCCCCACCATGGTGGTCTTCTTCTAGACTAGTAGTGGCGTGGTGGTTAATGCCATACTGCAAGGTTCCCTCAAAGGTGGCGCGGTAGCGTGGTTGGTAGTCCGCTGGTAGAGCGAAGTCTTACCTCCTTACTGCGAGGTCTCTATCTGGCGATGGAGGTAGCGTGGTGAGCGGCATAGGAGTGGCTACTGGTGGATGAAGAGCGATGGTTATGTTTGGTGGTTACCACCTTATTGTGGGCAGTGAGAAGTCTCACCGTGGTGGCCACGGTAAGACCATTGACAGTCTGCCAGGGTGGTCACCGCCCTACCGCGGGGTGGCCTGGTGGCCTCCACGATAGCGTGGGTATGACCACTGGCGGTCTGCCTGGCGGTCACCGTCCTGCCGTGGGGTGGCCTGGCGACCTCCGCGGTAGCATGGTTGACCACAACAGTGATGCCAGGCGGTTACCTCCTTAACGCGATTGGCATGTCAGAGCTCGGCGGTAGCACGAGAAAGGCAGAGAACTGGTTAACATGGGCTCACCGCCATACTGCGATGGATGTTTGGACTCAGAGTGGTAGCACGGGGGAAGCCAGTATGAGCTCAAAGCTCGGTTGATCGAGCTTGACTCTGAGTCAAAGTGGCGAATGAATGGGAAAGCAACACGTGGCAAGATCTTTAAGATCTGATTGGTCGAAAGACTATTTTTTGATTGCGATAGGATGCATTATTTGAATGGAGGTTGACGAACATGTATTTGCAACCGATTTAATGTTGCATGGCTCAATGCGCCTGCAATAGTGGTATACATTATTAGGGAATGATGGAAGCTTGCAGGTAGGATAATTAATTATCCTGTTGACTGTTGATTGCTTGAACGGGTAGAACAAGCAGGCACATGGTAAGAGATTATAAAGTAATCTCGTGTGCAAGATCAAGGGTGATTTGTGAAGAGAGAGAGGATGAGAGTGTTCAAGTGGTTTTTCATATTTCTATAACCATGAACACTTAGACTCTCAGATCAAAAAATATGTGAACCTATGGAGGCCTAGAGGCTGGGCTGGCCGTATTGCTGGCTAAGAGAGTCAACTGTCTTGATGAGATGCATCTACATTGTGGGCTGTGAGTGTGCTGGAACAATGTGAAGATTCCGATTATGTTGTTGCCTACTTTCTCCAAATGGACAAGATGTAATCTTTTGAAGAGCATAGCTCTTATATTGTATTGTAACTATTTTGTTACTGAATAATACAAGTGAGCTGAGTGTTTTGGAGGTTGGGGTTTTTTACCTGAAAAGGTTTTCCCCACGTAAATCTGTGTGTCTACATTTTGTCTTTCATGGTTTTCTGATTCTGTATTCTTGAATCTATGCTTGTGTTGAATGTGTATTTGTTAAGCATTTAATTTTCTCAGAAAGATTAATG
Organism: Sequoiadendron giganteum; assembly: GCA_007115665.2. Classification (NCBI taxonomy): domain Eukaryota; kingdom Viridiplantae; phylum Streptophyta; class Pinopsida; order Cupressales; family Cupressaceae; genus Sequoiadendron; species Sequoiadendron giganteum. The sequence continues at coordinate 28,563,826 of CM021107.1, read as the reverse complement.
GGGGATCCACCGTGTGTGTTTCTGCTTTATGGCATAGTTTGTGTCTTTAATGTGATTTGAAGAAATGAAAATCACTAAGGCACTATTGTTTTAGACGTTTGTTCTATGATGAAAGACTATCTCACATCCCCAACACTCTTACCATCATACATAACATGCGTATCAAATTGCCAAGGTCTCCCTAGCAGCAAATGACACACATCCATAGGCAACACATCACATAGAATTTTATCCTTATCCCCTCCTATATTGAACTCCACCCAAGCTTGCTCATTAACCAGAACATATTGACCCTCATTCAACCAAGAAACTTTATAAGGAGTATCATGTGGTATTCTAGGCAATCTAAGTTTCTCAACCATCTCTATGGAAACCATGTTATCTGTACTTCCTAAATCAATCACAAATTTACATACCTTACCCATGCACTTAAAAGTTATTTTGAAGAGAGTCCTTCTTTGTGATGACTCCTTCTCGTCGGATGCTTTTATGAGATTTGTCCTTACCATGAGTGATTCTCCAAACTTCTAGAGAAACATGTTCTGATGGAGAGTTTACATGCTCATTATCCTCTTCTTGTACCACTCGAGCTCTCCTTTCTCCTCCACGTGAAGTAGTAGGCGATTTTCATTGCACTGCCATGCTTGATGTCCAAATTTGTTTCATTGATAACACCTTCCTTTGAATGCACTAGAACCTCTTCCTTGACCCCTAAATCTGCCTCTAAAACCTGATCTACCACCTCTAAATCCACCTCTCTGATCAACAACTTGGTCTTGGGCTTTTCTTGCATCTTCTTGGCTCTCATATGACTGCCTTGAAGTAGAAAATGTCCCTCTTCCTCTAGAATTTCTGCCTCTGCCCCTTGTTTGTTTGTCTTGCCTTCTCTTTAACTTTTCTTTTGCCCTTATTTCTATTTGATAACACTCCTCAACCATTCTTGGATTTTCCAAGTTAACTCATCTTGAATGTTGAACCTTCACTTACATATCTAGCCACCTTCTCCACATCATCCTCCATGTGACCTACCCTTATACTTTGCCTATATAACTCATCAGTATAAGCTTTAACATCCATTTCTCTTTGCTTCAAACCTTGAATTTTCTTGTACATTTGAAGTGCATAATCACTTGGTAGGAACTTTCCCTTAAGCTTAGCCACCATTCTATCCCAAGAAGCAATTTTTGACCTACCTTTCTTCCTCCTTTCAGTCTACTCATAATCCCACCATAATAAGGCATGACCCCTCAACTTTGTTTTTGCATCTTCACCTTTTTCTCCTTAGGTACATCTTCGCATTCAAGATAAATATCAAGTACTACAATCCAATCTAAAATCTCTTCATCATTCAAATTACCTCCATACATAGGTAAATCAATATTTACCTTGTGTTTATCTCCCGTGACTTCTCTCAGTAGCTTAGCCATCCTTTGCTTATCAGGATCCAATTGCTCTTCATCTTCCTCTTCTTTTTTGGAGTCACTCTCAACACTCACAACTTTACCTCTTCTCTAAACTATTTCCAAAACCTCAAGCCTTGATACGATCCTATATTTTAGTTCCTTCAACCTTCTAATCTCTCTTGTAGTTTTCTCTTCCATCTCATTCACCTTCCTAGCTATAGTTTTACCTTTTGGAGGCATCTTATTCACTTTTGCACTACTCTCTTTCCCTCTTGTAGACCTACTTATGATCTGATACCAATTTGATGTAGAGTAGGGGTGGGAATCACAAACCAGCTCAATCAAACCCTTGAAAAAATCTTGACACCATAAACACAATGATTTCCTTCACAAATTGACACCTTTCCTTGTAGCACATCAAAGAGGGTATTTTTGTCATAATTTTCAGATAAGACCTCCAACCCACAACCTAAGACCCATTTTAGATATCCATTAAGCCCTTTGATAACATATTTCAAGGGTGGTTGTTTTGGAACACCAAGGTTTAAATTCTACTGCTACGCTTGGAAAAGGCCTCATTAGGCTTATTTTGATAGGTCACTTTGTGGTTTTCACAACCCAGAGCTTAATCCCTCATACAACTAGCCTAGACATGTCAAATATGGTCTGCAAAAACAATTTCCATCACCCAAAACAATTTCTTCAAAGATTTTCCATAAACCCTATCACCTATGCATCTAAATTGCTCAAAAACATGACTTTAATCAACTAGGGCATCAACCCATTTGCTCAAATCCTTAACCCCTGCTCCTACACACTTCATAAAATAAATAAAAAATCCTAATTGCTTCCATTCCACCAGTTATTAGGACATTCACCAGTGGAATGACACAAAACTTCATTTTGTTCTCTCAAAGCCCCAAAACCTAGGTTCTCAAAGCGGTATGGAGAAAAATGCTTCTAAAATGCTCAAAACTGAATGAAATTCAATGAAACCACGTTTTTTGGAAATTAGATTCAATTCCACATCAACTCCAATCAATTTTAGACCACTTGCAGGCCATACAAGGTGTTACAACCTCATGTAGCAACAAATTACAATAGAAGAATGCATGAAACTAGAATTTTATTGATGTTCAACTTATAAAATCACCTCCAAAACCTTCTTTCAACCATTACATGATGTATTTAAACATTTAACATCCCAAACAATTGACTACAACTACCTTTCAAGTCTCATGACCATTCAACTTCCTCAAAATGCACAAAATGCAAAGTTGCATAACAACTTTTTATAACTTTTAGCAAAAATGACAACTTTGCACAACCTATTACCAAATGACTCAAAAACATGACAAAGACATTAAACATGGTCTAAATAGACCTTACTCAATCAAAAACATGAATTCTCATCCCAAAACTAATATTTTCCACATTTAAGAGCCATGGTGCCCTACACCACATAAACAAGAAGTAATAATTATAAAGAGATCAATCCTTATGAAAGGAGATCAAAACCCTAAAAGTGAGAAACTTAGGATTTAGTAAAGTAATTATCAAAGTGCCTAAGTTTAGCTTAAGTGAAAAATAAAATAAAAGGTGACTTAATTAATAAATCGATATGATTGAATTAATTAAGTAATTAACCTTATTACTCCAACAAACATTGCACCCAAGACCTTTTAAAAATTCAAGAGAACATGAAATGAATGAAAATAGAGTGACACCAATAAGGAGTGTCCATTAAGTAATTTTGTGGCACACAATTGTTGAACAACCAAGAATTGACAATGACAAATGGCAACAAAGCACACAGTTGCAACATTTAAATCTATGTTAAACAACAATTCACATCATTTAATAAAATGGGCAATGCAATAAGAGCAAGACATGTGGTACTAGTAGGGATTAAGGTGGGGGCCATTCAAAATCATGTAATGAAGGTAACCTAAGTTATTTTAAAGGAACATGTATTAATTATCAATAATCAGTTGCTAAGAAAAGGGGGTCAGTTGATGAATGATTAAAAGGAATTACATAGAGAAACTTAAAGGATTTGATACAAGATGAGAAATTCATCGATGAAATAGAAGAAAAATAAATGGGACTCCATGGGCACTTAAGGGTTTAAGGTTTAAGGCATGGAACGCATCAAATTTTCGCAGGTAGACCCTAAAATTTGTAAGTTCTAATAGTGGGTCTTTCCTGGCGATGCATGCTTTGCAAAATCATGATGAGGATCCAAAATTCTTTGGAGCACAAAATGAGTAGAAAAATGAAAACACATGAAAATAGAAAGGAAACACTATATAAAATATAATTATGTATCATGGAAAAGAAAGATCAAGAAAAATAGGTTTTTAAGAATTGCCCATACACTAACAATTCTTGAATTTCACCCTCCATATTTTCCAAGGAATATGAATTATCACCATGAATACCAATGATTAAAAATGGCCCTAACCACAAGTGGTGAAATTTACCATGTTTCCATTGTCTAGCATTCTAGTATTTCATATGAATACTAAATCACCAATTTTGAACTTTTCGTCAACTTCCCTTTTGTTAAATAGATACTTCATTTTTTGTTCCTTCTTCAAATTGATAAAATGAGATTGTATTCTTACTTCATTTGTAACATGCCGATTTCTCTACCTAGTAAATATACTAAGTTTTACCTACATGTAATTTCCTATGCATCTAATGTAAAGCAATACATTTTTTCTTTTCTATTCAATAATGAATGCATCATTTGAAGTATAACTTTATCCAAAATTTTCCATTGCATAATTCAAGAATCATTCCAATAATATAAGTATGATTTAAATTTACATAAATATATTCAAGATAACATTTCACATTACACTTTCTATATAGATAGACTCATGATTACATACATTGCTTCAACAAGATTTACAAGATCTAGAAATACAAATGGTCCAAAATGTCCTCCCAAATCTTGGCCACCAACTGCATGAGGAGAAGCATCACTCAAATTATTTTCTACCAACCATGGACTTACTGTGGACCTCCACACATATACCAAACTTGGTAATATGGCCCTCCCTTCAACGAAGAGATTGGTTTGGTAACCTCATCCTGCAAATAGATTTTTTTGAGCATAGAGATGTGTCCTACATATCTAGAGCTACCACAATGTCTACTACCTCATATATGATTACCCCGGCCTAGAATGTAAATTAGATCACATAGTGAACTGATAATGTAGACAATGGCTACCTACACTACTTTGGCCAAAGATTCATCACCTAGTAACTTCGAGTGAGGTCATCTATTTTACCACATTTAATTGCTCAATTTGTATTGACCATTAGTATTCTATTGTAAGGTTATCCCCTTTCTTGTGGATTATCCTAACCCCAGGAGTAACCTTCTTGTTTAACTTATATCTTAATGCCTTTTCTATAAGAACCACAATACATCTCTATCTTATGCTACACACCTAGAGTATCGTCATACTAGATATAGTACTTGAATTTATATGTGTAGTATAAATAGTATACAATCATATAAAACCCATTATAGTATGAATAACTATATACATTTAAACCCAAAAGAAAGGTTTTCCAATACAAGAAATAAACAAAGAACTTTCAAAAGACTTGCAAGAATCAAAACTGACATATAAGAGAATCTTTCCCAACATGGAATCATAATCAAGAATCTTTTCAACATAATAACAAGGGATCAAAAATTAGAATACCTTTTTAAAGCTCCAATTGAATAATCTTCCCCCTTAGCTTATTGGCTCAATATTGCTTGCAACTTCCACTACGAACAACCCAAATTCCTCTACTAGCTTCTCTCTAGATCTCTCAACAAAAACAATGTATAATAACAAACCACTTTCTAAATCTCAACTCTCAACTCACTTAGCACATAAATCACAATAGAATAACACAAGTAAAATTAGATTGATAAGTGTAACAATTGGTAGAATGAGCACCTCTATTTATACTAATTTGTGAGCAATCGAAGGCTACAAACAAGTTAATATTTCTACCACATTTCTAACCTCATGCAATGAATCACCAAGCTAACTCACAGGTTTGAAACACATAAGAATCCTCACCATTTAAATGGTTGAGTCAGCTTGTTATAAGGGACAACAAGCTCAAAACAAGTTTCTTAATTTGAATTACTTCACATAATGTTGTCAAGTTTTTTCTTGACTAAGTCTTAATGCTATTTACAAACATGTGTATTTGGAAGACCTCTTATGCATTCCAAACACTTGAAATATGGTGCAACATTCATATGTTGGAATCCACAATTATAGCACAAATTTGACATATTCAAAACACTTTAAAAACAATATTCAATACTCCTTCAAATGTTTACATAGCAATGTATAACTCATACGTGCCACATATGGTGGTTTGAATTGGTCTCTCATACTTTATGCATTGGTTATTACTCCTTTAAAGGCTATTCCATACATTACTTATGCACTTCATTCTATCCAATGCTTCACTTAAGAACATCACTATGTTATGCGCTTGGAGATTATCTCAATAACTTTTATTATATATCATCTATATATGTATATATATATCAAAATATATATACATATATATATATATATCAATACATATATTTCGATAGATATAGTAACATATATTCATTTCATAAAGTTTATCGAATACATTTAATTAATAAACATATATATAATATATAAATATAAAGAATAATATTATGTATATATATATACGATTATATATATTAATATATATGTTACTATATTAATGTACATATATATATTATTATATATATACTACATATATACATATATGTAATACCATTTCAATATCTTTATAATAACACACATACACACAATTCCATCGATCACCATATATACATGGAATGTATATATGCATATATATATGTTACCTTAGTCCAATCGATATTCCCATGCATATGGGTAATCCATCCATGAGCATGCATAGTTATGTCTACCTACGTAAATACTCATGTACGTATTCACTCACATGTATGAGTTTACCATAGATACATACATATATACATATATATACATTTTATACATATATCACATTGATATAACAGTAAACCCCCAAGGAAGGACTTCAACTCAACTTCAAGACTTCATCACATTCCTCATCCCAAACATTCATACAACAAGATCAAAAATCAATATAATCATACACAACTAGACTGAAGATCACTTATCATCTACTTGACTGTCTTGACTCAACTAAGAAAAAGTAGGGCGTGAGTGTGTGAATGCTCAGTATGATTGAATTAAAGGTTACCAGACCAAGTTCTTGTCTTGAGTGATACTTCCCCTCTATTCCGAAGGCTTGAACCCGTTCCTCCATTCAACTAAGTTCACCATAACAATAGTTATCTGAATTAATACACTCATATGCTTCACATATATTTCATAAAAAAAGTCATCAAAAAAGATTAAATAGAATAAAACATTCATTCAACATATTTCCATCAATATTCATAAATAAAATACATTCACATTTATTGACGCAATTTATCAAACTAGGTAATAGTAACTAAATAATAACACACGAGGTGTAACATATTCCCCCCTTGTGAATCATTATCCTTGATGATTTTAAGTATCAAATATGATCATAACATTAATCACATCAGAAAACATCATTTTTTAAAGATTTTTCAAAATCTAGCAAGACTTGTGGAAACTTTTTCTTTATTTCAGCATAGTCTTCCCATGTGGCAGAATCTTCTACATACCGATTCCATTGGACCTTGCATTGCAGCGCTTCTCAGTTATGCGAGTCGAGCTTATGTGTTTTGATTACCTTGAGAGGCTTGATCATTACCACCCCTAGGTCTTGCACCTCTAAAGCATTCCAATCAATAACATGGTTATCACCTAGTATATACTTCTGAAGATCCGAGACATGAAAGACATTATGCATCCAAGCAAGAGCTGGTGGCAAGGAAAACCATACACAACATGGTTGATTTCCTCTAGAACATCAAAAGGTCCAACGTAGTGCAGAGCTAGTTTGGATGACTTTCAAAAATTGATAGAAATCTTGTGAGGTTTAACTCTCAACAATACCCTATGCCCTACAACAAAATTCCTAGGTACTCGCTTAGAATCAACATAACGTTTTTGCTTATCGTTAGCTTCTGCTAACCTCTGCTTGATAATTCCAACTTGTTCCTCCATTTGTGACATCTCTAGCCCAAGGCTTATCCTGTCTTCTAGCTTATCCCAACTTATATGAGTTCGACACTTCTTTCTATATAATGCTTCAAATGGAGCCATTTTGATCGCAGAATAATAGGAGTTATTATATGAAAACTCTATCAAAGGCAGGTAATCCTCCCACTTGTATTGTTAATCCATACAATACATCCTTAGTAGGTTTTCTAATACTTTGTTTACTCTTTCAATTTTTCCATCCATTTCTAGATGATACACATAAATTGTGTTAAGTTGTGTTCCAAGCGAAGCAAACAAGGTTTTCCAAAACCTAGATATTACTCTAGCATCCCTATCGGAAATGATCTTTTCAGGAATCCCATGCAACCTAAATATATCTTGAATAAACTTTCATTCTATTACATGAGCTCCATTGATCAAATTCCCTAGAACGAAGTAAGCTACCTTTGTAAGCTTGTCAACCACTACCAGAATGGCATTGTGCTTGTTCCTTGACATAGGGATACCTTGCACAAATTCCATGATAATAACTTTCCACTTACTTTCTGGAACATCATGTGGATACAATAGATCTACAGGATGATGATGCTTTTCCTTCGCTCTTTGGAACTCTAAGCAACTTGCTATAAATATTGTTGCATACCCTTTCATACCTTTCCAGAAACATAATGGATTTACATTGGAAAACATCTTGGTTACACCAGGATGTCTTGAATATGGTGAATTGTGAACTTCTTTCCATACCATGCTCCTTAATTCCCCATTTTTAGGTACATAAATCCTTCCCTTAAATCTCAATAAACCATTAGGTTCAAAGTGATATCCCTCATACCTTCGATCTTGCTTGCCTAACTTTCTCATAGAACTCGTGACTTTTATATTTTCACAACACTTTTTCCTTGAAGTCAATTTGGATTGATATCATAGAGGAGATATGCCTCCTATGACTTAAGGCATCAGTAACCCGATTCTCTTTTCCCTTGATATAACTAATATTGAAATCATAGACAGATATCAACTCCAACCATCTCCTTTGTCATGAATTCAAATTGGGTTGGGTAAGCAAATACTTTAGACCATGATTATGTTTTAGTTTAAATGGTTTTACCAATAGATAATGTCTCCACATCTATAACGCATGGACAATTAGTGCTAACTCTAAATCATGCGAAGCATAATTTTTTTCTAGGGATTTAACTTCCTAGATTCATAAGCTATGACTTTCCCTTCCCGTAGTAATACTCCACCCAATCCTTCTCTAGTTGCATCCATAATAACTACAAAGTTACCATCTGGATCATGTACTTTTAGTATCGGTGTTGTGGTCAACCTTTCCTTAATTTGGTCAAATGTTTCTTAACACTTCTCAGACCACTCAAACTTATTCCCCTTCCTTTGCAATGATGTGATGGGAAAATTTATTCTCAAAAAGTTTGCAAAAAACTTACGGTAATACCCAACCAAACTCATAAAACTTATAACTTCTGGCACATTCTTGGGCACTGGCCACTCTAACACTTCTTTTATCTTCACTGGATCAACCAAAATCCCTTCCACCAAAATTATGTGACCCAAATACTATACTTTCTTCTGGAAGAAGGTACACTTTGAGATTTTTCTGTATAAATTATGCTCTTTCAATCGTTGGAGAACAATCTATAGATGGTTGAGATGTTATTTTTCATTCTTAGAATAAATTAAAATGTCATCCAAGAAGACCAACACAAAATTATCCAAATAGTCCCTAAATACATTGTTCATTAGGTTCATGAACACTGTTGTTGCATTTTTTAGTCCAAATGGTATAGAACTATGAACTCGTAGTCTGTATCTAGTCATGAAAGTATTTTTAAAAATATCTTCATCCTTGATTCTTAATTAGTGATATCCAAAACATGGATCAATCTTTGAAAATACTGCCGCTCCTCGCATCTAATCAAAGAGATCATTGATACATGGCAATGGATACTTTTTTTTATAGTTGATTTATTAAGTAGTCGATAATAAATACATAAGCTCAGTGTACTATACTTCTTTTAAAATATCACTAGCGCTCCCCAAGGTGAAACACTGGGTCTTATCAATCCTTTAGAAAAAAACTCTTCTAGTTGTACCTTTAACTCCATTAATTCAGTTGTGGTCATCCTATAAGGCACTTTCAATATAGGTTCTAACCTTGGTACTATGTCGATGGAAAAATCAAATATCCTCTTAGGTGGTAATCCAAGTAATTCCCTTGGAAATACATCCAAAAACTTTTATAAAATAGGATATTTTCCATATCGATTGTTTTAGATTCCAATACTTCACCTTCTTCGACATCTTGGGGGTCTTGAGGTTCATAATATACTATATCATCTTGAGAAATGAATTCCTTGCATTCCTTAAGTTTCTCCATTTATAATGTAAAGAGTTGACAGCCTTTCTTCTTTTCCCTATGCATTTGTACAACAGATGTCTATCGTAACTTAACCTCTCTAGGTGTTCCTTGTATTGACACCTAGTTACCTAGATTGTATAAGCATTCAATTATTTTAACATGACAATATACTTTGGCCCTATGTTTCCATAACCAATTCATCCCTAGGATGACATCATAAGAACCTAAAGGGGCTATGTACAGATTTAATTTTGTTGAGAAACTTGGAAGTTCAACTCTTGCTTCGAATAAACATTGACTTACTTCAGCTCTAGTTCGATTTGCATATTCTATAACCCAAGAATTTTTCACATAGTCCCCTCCTTTTCGCAGGTCTTCCAAAATTAATTTCATTTCCTCCAACATTGGTTTTGTAGTAGTTGTTGTAATTGTTGTTTTTTCCTCTTTGATCTATTCTTGGTTCACTCCAATTATTTTGGAGTATCTTATCCCCTTGCTTTTGAAATTTTTTCTCTTCACTAGGCTTCCTTGGAGCTTGATTGTTTTGCACCCAAACAAGCTTCTTTTTCTTTCTCCTGGTAGTTTGAGATAGACTTAAGCCTTTATTTCTGCTTAATTTCCTTCTTGTACACCAAATCCATGGTAGCTAGACCATGCACGTCTACCTCACCACCTATTTGCACATTTATACCCATGATAAAATTTCTTATATGAAATCGCTCATCCTTCTAGTACTTAGGTACATACTTTAGAAGTTGAGTGAACTTCTAATACTTATTCACTAAGGAGTCATGCTGCCTCAAGTTTTAGAAGTCAATGAGCTTTTGGTCATAGAAGAGTTGGAGCAACCATTTCTTTCAAAAAATATCTACATACTCGCTCCATGTGAGACTTAAAGAACTAATCCCAAGCTCCATTTTCTTACTCATCCACCAATTGGATGCTTAACCAACCAACTAAAATGCTCCCCATATGGCTTTAGTGACCTTAGAGTAATTTTTTATTTTGAAATACTTCTCCATCTCCATAATCCATGCTTCTGCCACATCTCCAGTAGCACTACCTTCAAATTTTGGTGGTGTGATCTTCCTCATATCGCCTGATAAATTATTTTCCAAATGCTTTCTTTTGTTTCCCTCATAATATGATTGTGACCTTTCACTCTCTTAATCACTAGATTTAGTATGATTACAGGAATCCTCCCCTTCTTCCTCCTTGTTGGGAAATTATTCTTCATTATTTATGATTTCTTTCTCCACTCTTTCCTTTCCCATAACTTCTTGTTCAATATTTCCTATTATTGTTCTAGTTTCATCCCTGATAGCCACAATACGATCCAGCTTAGCTTTGAAATTATTAGCACCTCGACCTACTTCTTGACTCTCCCAAAAGTTAGTTCTTGTCCTAACCATTTTTCCAAGAATAGTTATACCTGAAGGTTGCATTTTAATTAGATCTATGAAGGTTTTCTCAATGATAACAATATTCCAAAAATATCTCTCATTCAAATAAGAAGTTATATTTAAAGAACTCATTCATAATTTTTTCCAAAACAAGATGTTTATTACAATCAAAAAGGATTTTCAATTTCCTTGAGTTTACATAGAATGACTATTTAGATAGTCTAAGGTAGAATATCCCTCTGATTCATGATTTGATACATAACTTTGTGGGGTATAACCCTCATATTTTTTCTCATTTACATCAACAAAAGGATAATCACCCTTTGATCTATCCTTAGACACATAGTTTCGAGGTACATATCCCTCTAATTTTCTACTTGTGGCTATTACAATGACTTCTGCTAAGGGTAGAACTCAAGGATCCCTAAATATCATGACTCGACTAACACTACATTTTGAGGGCATATCCTTGGAAAGTGACAAAGAGTCTGACTTAGCTAGTGAGACAAAATATAAGAAGTTGAAGTTGGCAGCTTCTTTCATCATTCTCTTCTCTTGATTGATTCATGAAAGGGCATGACTGAAAGTCTCAGTATCGCTTAGCCAAATGGTGTTGTCATAATTAGTTCCCTAAATGGTACAAAAAAGGGCTTCTCTTTCCTTCTTGGCCCGTGGTTAGCGCTCATTTTCAATTAAAGACTTTCTCGTAGTCATCTTGAGATGCACCATCCTAGAACAATAATTTCCAAACATTAGACTCATATAACGTTGGATTGGAAACATAGAGAGCACATAGGTTCCAAAGTTGAACTTGGATGCTTTGATACCATGTGTAACATGCCCATTGTTCTACCTAGTAAATCTACTAAGTTTTACCCACATGTAATTGTCTATGCATCTAATGTAAAGCAATATATTTTTTCTTTTTTATTCAATAATAAATGCATCACTTGAAATATAAATTTATCAAAACTTTTCCATTGCATAATTCAAGAATAATTCCAATAATATGAGTATGATTTAACTTTACATAAATATATTCAAGATAACGTTTCACATTACAATATCCATATATATGGACTCGTGATTACATGCATTGCTTCAACAAGCTTTACAAGATCTAGAAATATAAATGGTCCAGAATGTCCTCCCAAATCTTGGTCACCAACTGCATGAGGAGAAGCATCACTCAAGCACTTTTCCACCACCATGGACTTGTTGTAGAACTTGGTAAGATGGCCTTCCCTTCGATGAAGAGATTGTTTTGGTAGTTCCTCATCCTTCAAATAGCCTTTTTTGAGCATAGTGATGTGTTCTACACATCTAGAGCTACCATAATGTCTTCTACCTCATATATGATTACCCCAGCCTAGAATGTAAATTGGATCACACAGTGAACTGACAGTGTAGACAGTGGCTACCTACACTACTTTGGCCAAAGATTCATCACCTAGTAACTTTGATTGAGGTCATCTATTTTACCACATTTTATTTCTCGATTTGTATTGACCATTAGTATTCTATTATAATGTTATCCCCTTTCTCATGGATTATCTTAACCCCAGGAATAACCTTCTTGTTTAACCTATATCTAAATGCCTTTGCTATAAGAACCAAAATACAACTTTATCTTATGCTACACACCTAGAGTATTGTCATACTACATATAGTTCTTGAATTTCTATGTGTAGTATAAATAGTATACAATCGTATAAAACTCATTATAGTATAAATAACTATACACGTTTAAACCCAAAAGAAAGGTTTCCCAATACAAGAAATAAACAAAGAATTTTCAAAAGACTTGCAAGCATCAAAAAAAACATATAAGACAATCTTTCCCAACATGGCATCATAAAAACAATCATTTCAACATAATGACAAGGGAGTAGAAATCAACATGCCTTTTTAAAGCTCCAACTGAATAATCTTACCTCCTAGCTTATTGGCTTAAGATCACTTGCAATTTCAACTACGAACAACCCAAATTCCTCTACTAGCTTCTCTCTAGATTTCTCAACAAAACCAATGTATAACAACATACCACTTTCTAACTCTCAACTCTCAACTCACTTAGCACAAAAATTGCAGCAAAATAACATAAGGAAAATTAGATTGATAAGTGTAACAATTGGTAGAATGAGCACCTGTATTTATACTAATTTGTGAGCAACTGAAGGCTACAAACAAGTTAATATTCTACCACCTTTCTAACCTCATGCAACGACTCACCAAGCTAACTCATAGGTTTGTAACACATAACAATTCTCACCATTTAAATGGTTGATTCAACTTGTTATAAGGGACAACAAGCTCAAAACAAGTTTCCTAATTCGAATTCCTCCACACAATGCTTCCAAGTTTTCTCTTGACTGAGTCTTAATGCTATTTATAGACATGCATATTTTGAAGACCTCTTATGCATTCTAAACACTTGCAATATGGAACCACACTCATATTTTGGCACTCACAATTATAGCATGGGTTTGACAGATTCAAAAGGATTTTAAAATAGTATTCACTACTCCTTCAAATGTTTACACAATAGCGTATAACTCATACATGCCAGATACAATGGTTTGACTCGGTCTCTCATACTTTATGTGCTGGTTATTACTCCTTTAAAGGTTGTTCCATACATTACTTATGTGCTTTATTCTATCCAACGCTTCGCTTAAGAATATTACTATGTTGTGTGCTTGGAGATTATCTCAATAAATTTTATTATATATTATATATATTGAATATATATGTATATACATATATCATATATATGTATATATACACATATATAGATCAATATATATATTAACATATATTCATTTCATAAAGTTTATCAAATACATTAATTAATAAACATATATATTTATATATATAATATAAATATAAAGAATAATATTACGTATATATATACATGTGATTATATATTAATATATATGTTATTATATTAATTTACACATATATATTATTATATATTGTGATCCCTAAAATTTTGTCCTATTATGAAATGTTAAACAAACTATTAATGCAATAAGAAGAAATAACACAAAGAGGACACCTCAACGATTAGCCTAAGGAATGATAAACATGAAAGAAAGATGAAACAAAATAAAGAGTGATTATACCTTCATGTTGCTTCTTCTTTGGTTGGCCCTTTATCTTTGGATGCTTTGTGTGCTCCTTGGATGGCTAATTAGATCAAAGATGCAAAGTGGTATGCAAGATGAGTGAAGACATGGTAATGGTGAACTCACAATACTATGGTAAATTCAAGAGAGGCTCAAATGGAGAATTTGCAAGAGTTTTGATAGAAAATATTGATTTTTCAAATGAGAGAAATGAGGGGATATTTATAGAACAATTTGAATTCTCTGGAGAATTCAACGGTTGAAATTAAGCCACCAAGGTCAAGATTGAGGGCTATGGTGAGTTGAGGACTCACAAGCCTTCACATCTTGACATGTGGAATGTGAGATAGCCTAGGGTGGGATGATGTGGAAATGAGGTGGAAGATAGGTACATCATGTGGATGAAGGACAAGTACCTTGTAGGTACCTTGGGGGATGAGAAGATTTCCTCAAAAAGGAAATCCTTGTCCCCAAATGAGAATGAAAGAAATATTTGAGGAATTTTAGAATTTCTCAAAAATCTCCATGGGAAATGAGAAAGTGGTCCGAGAAATAAATGTGAATAAAAAATTCACATTCTTAGGAGATTCTATTGGATAAGAGAGGGTTTCCAAAAAGATGGGGATTTGACACATGTGAGCGATATGACAAGTCAAAGGTTCTACAAATCCTTGGCACATGTAAAATGACAAGTCAAGTCTTCTAGAACTTGCATGGGGATAGGGTAAACCTTGGAAGGATAAAAGTGAATTAAAAATTGACATGGGGAAGAGAGGATCCTTGGGTGAATAAATGTGAATTAAAAATTCACATGGGAAAGAAAGTCAAGGCCAAGAAAGGCAAGTGGAAAGGTTGACTAAAAAAGGTATGCTAAATGTGGCTAATGTCTTTGATTAAGGTTGTGCAAACACAAGATTAGGATAATTAATGAGAGATTAGAGGCAAGTGCGAGATTATGGAGGATGTGACACTAATTTTGATTAAGTGGTGTACATCCTAATCATAGATTAATTAATTTAATCCAGATTAAAAGAAGATTATGGAGAATGTGACAAGGAGAGAGAAAAAGAGGGATTAAAAATTGGTTTTAATCCAAATAGGTCAAATGACTAAATTAAATAAATTGTCATATTTATTTAATTTAGAGAAGAAAAGGTGTAAGGTAAAGTATTTAATTATTCAATTACATACTTTAGAAACCTTAGGCAGAAAATGAAATAATGATTAAACAAATTATTTAATCACTATTAATGAAATAGATGAATAGAGTAGATGATTTTGATCATGTGGAAGTGATCAAATTTAGATGTCTACATTTTTCCCCTCTTCAAAGTACTGTTAGGATAATAGTGTTTTAGAGAAAAAGAAAATGCAGATGACTCGATAGAGGAAGTAACCGGAAAATGATGCCCCAGCGTGGGGAGGAGGACCTGAGCTGTCCAATTAGCAGGGGAATGGACGAAGATGCCCCAATCTTGCAAGGGAATGACTATGCCAGGGAAAAATAGATAAATGGGAAGGGTATGCCCCCTCGAGAGGATGACGAGGGAAAAAGAGGGGTCCCGAGTGACTTCTTGATAGGAAGAAATGGATGGTATAGTTGAAAATAGCGCAAAAAATTAGGCAAGTTTTCCTTTTGAACGAAGTCAATTGGACAAATGGGTTGCAAATGACGGGCCCAGGAAGGGAAGGGATTAGTCGGAAGAAAAAAAGGTAAATAAGAGGTAAAAAATACCCCTAAAAATGGGAGGAAAAAATAATATAAGGTAATTTTAGAAATTAGCTCACCTCATTTGCATTGTAGCAATTGAGAGGAGAGGAAGCAGACGATGAGCAAGGATGCCGCAGGATAATGACATCGAGATCATCCACTAGGTGGACGAGTGATAGAGACAGGCTTGGATTGTGGCAATCACTAACTCAATGCTCTGGCTCTCACCTTGATGAAACCCCCTTTGGTGTCACTCTCCACCACTCAACCTATAGGTCCTATACGATCTAGGCACCCTTGGTTCTTCTGGCCAACCCTGCTACCATTTACAATGCCTCAACCGAACAAAACTTGGTGCTCTTCCTCTCATTCACTCCCTAGCCCTTAATACTCTTAAAGACTAGCTATCCTCCAATGCTTCCTAATCTTGTTGCAGGGGCGTGACATGTCTCCCATGGCATGAAAACATTCTCACAAGGATTCTTTGTTGACCTTCTAGCAACATTTCCCCATCGCTTACCCAAGAACCCTGTAATTCAAATTTCTCCAAAAAAAAAACTAGGGTTCTCTAGACCATTTTCTTGGTCTGTTTGCTTTTCCCAACCTCCAAATGATCAGATAAGAACTCTTCCTTCTTGCCAACCTTTATAAAGGCTCCTGCAACCACTACACACTTTGCATTATAAAAGATTCATCACCCCTGCCACGTTAGGACTGTGTATTTCACTGTCTTCCCAAGCCGGGTATCAACAAACTCGCCTAGGGAAAGACTTTGATCATGATGCTATGCCTCCTACAATCTCCTACTGCTAATGTATGTACAATGATGGAGTTTATCCACATTCCCAATGTCCCCATACTTCTTGGTACGGAGGGAGTGTAGTCTAAAACCCCATTTTATTCAATTTACCAGTCAAAACAACAAACAAAGAAAAACACAGAATTTACGAAAATGGATGAAAGCGATGGAACAACTATCTAATGTGCCAAAAAAAAACTTCCAGAGGCTTCACTACATGCTAATCAAACCTACAAAATGCCTCTTTTAATTCATTTAGCAGCTATCACACAAACAAGAACATAAAACCCGAGTTTTCACACCAAATCACTGTTTTCTTATCATTCTCATGAAAAAAACAAACGTTCCAATTCTTCCAACCTCTCAACAGGTCAAGAGCTCCTTTTCAAAAAGCTTGGAAAGAGTTAGGTTTCCTTTTTTGAGCCTAGGAACGTCCAAAAGAATAGTGTTGGAAAACACAATGTGTTTAGTAACCTTGATCTATTGTTTAGAAAACAACCAAAGATTGGCTTCCAAAACTTATTCAACTTCACCACTTCTAACCTAAGAAACAAAGGTCCTCAACCAAAAACAAGATGGTCCACAAGACCTTACATAACACAATAAAATTGGTTTCAACCACAAACTTCAGTAAAGCCTGAACTTTGCCAGGTGCTCCTGCACCAATGAGGTTCAACGATTCTACAGTCAGCAGTGTGGGCCCAACCAGGTTAGCGAAAAAACACTTTATACATTATTTTGGTAATTTTAACGAATTTTAAATGTTTTATTGTAAAATGTAAGAAACAGGTCAGGTGGGTCCACCTCAGCTCGGGGTGAACAGGCCTTGCTGCGTCCAACGACGACCCCCCCACTCGACGTCGGGCGTTGCCCCGCGCCCAATGGCGATAAGTGGAGCTGCCCTAGCTCAAGGTGAGTCCACCTCGATGTGGGGTGGGTCCACCTCGACGTAGGGCAGGTTCCCCCCGCGGCCAGGGGTGAGTCTGCCTCGACACAGGGCAGGTTCACCCCAATGCAGGGCAAGTCTGCATCGTGGTCGGAGGTGGATCTGCCCTAGCTCGAGAGGGGGGTGGTGGAGAGGCGAGGGGTGAGGAAAAGAGAGAGAGAGAGAGAGAGAGAGAGAGAGAGAGAGAGAGAAGGCAAGAAAGAGAAAGTCTCAAGGCCAGAAAAGAGATTAACAAGGTGAATGTTATGATTGCAGATTTTTGGTCGATTACGGATGCATGAGTGGAGTCCAGAGGCACTAGAGGTGACCATAGAGGCCATGAGTGGGGCAGACCACGCAACACTAGAGCAGGCGGGGTTACTGCTCTCAGTGCAGTTTCTAGAGCTGAGAGCGCATCGGGCGATGCTGACAGCTTTGATAGAGAGATGGAGTTCGACGACATCGACCTTCCATATTTCGACAAGGGAGATGATAGTGACACTAGAGGATGTGTAGAAAATTATGAGGTTACTGATAGTAGGTCGGTTAGTGAGCGAGGTGGTGTCTAGAGGAGCATAGTTGGATGAGACCGTCCTGGTGTTATTTGGGTGAGATGATTTGTCGATACAGAGGGGTTAGTTAGATGTAGATAGATGCTTAGCCTTGGGGTTGTCAACATTACGACTGTATTTGTGTTGTCTGATTAGTGGGATACTAGTGCCAGACTGGAGCAGGCGATTCTGCAACTTACGGTATATAGAGGTGATTAGGCATATTGTTGAGTGGCGGGAGGGATAGTTCTCATGGGGGTCCTATGTATTAGCACAATTATATCAAGACATGCATGTGATATGCTATTGGGGGATGCAGAGCGTGACGCATAGGACACTATTACAGTTGTGGGGTTGGGAGCATATTATGGTGACGAGACCCATAGTGGTGAGGAGAGGAGAGTTGGATGAGAGATATCCAATGGTTTGGGAGTACAGGGGAGCCAGGGGCTGTGTCCTACGGTATGAGACACAGGGAGAGATGGATCAGTGGAGGAGAGCATTTGATGAGTTACAGGAGGAGGACATAGTATGGCGGCCATCTATGTATCAGCAATTTAGGGGATGGAGGGCTGAGGAGGAGAGACATCAGGGTTTCTTTAGATGTAGATGTCTCTTGATTGGGAGTCAGTCGCACATAGTGGAGGTGCATCGATCAAAAAGAGTGGAGAGGTAGTTTGGACTTATGTAGGATATTCCAACAACATCGACTATGTTTCGTCGGCTTACTAGAGAGGTGCCATGGGGAAAAAGGCTGTCAACGAGGGCAGCGAGGGAGGCGTGGGTGATGGTAGGTGGGGTGCCCTATCTAAGGAGGAGGATGGGTCCAGAGGATGCCAGAGTGATAGATCGGTATGCTCGGTGGTATCACAACCACCAGTGGGAGAGGATTACATCAGAGGAGTTGATTGTGGGAGCCACGGAGTGGGGGCCAGAGGATGAGTAGGAGCAGGGGGGATAGGAGGAGGGGGGATAGGAGTAGAGGCGACAGGAGGAGGTGGAGAGGCAGTAGGGTACGGGGCATCAGAGTGGTGGGGTGAATGAGGGTGGGGCTGGAGGTCAGCTAGAGAGGAGGAGGAGGCTGAGGTAACATTAGAGGAGGGCTAGGAGAGATGTGGGGGAGGAGATGGAGACAAGAGGGCTAGGCGATGGGAGAGGGCCAAAGACAGATGTGGCGAGACTAGGGAGTGAGCTAGAGGTGGAGATGTTAGGGGTGGTGGAGGGAAGGGCTATTGGACAAATAGGGATTGGTCGTAGAGTACGGCGAAGGTGAGTGTAGGTGAGAGCCAAGCAAGAGAAGGTGAGGGCCATAGATCCACAAGAGCAAGAAGAGGGGGTGACAGATGTCAGAGGACATCCCAGGAGGATGACCAAGAGTAGCCGACAGAGGAGGGTCTAGCCAGAGATCCGGGCAGAGCAGGAGTCCCATACTGTAGGGATGGGTGAGGATGGAGAGGAGTCAGAGGGGGAGAGGTGGACTAGAGGGTAGCCAAGGAGACTAATGAGGGTGGGGAGGAGAGGAAAATCGAGGAGGATTCAGTTGATGAGCCAGGTGGAGTAGGTTCAAGAGGAGCTAGAGGGGGAGGCTATGGACATGGATGTGCAGGTGGTGGAGCCTTTAGCAATAGTACCGACAACTGTAATTGAGGATCCAGTGATTTTAATGAGAGAGTCTCAGGTGAGGCTACGGGTGTTAGAAGAGGAGTTGAGGAGGATAGAGGCAGAGGTGTAGAGGGTGCAGGAGACAAAGTAGATAGAGTTTTATGTTGTTGTGTCTTGGCTGACAATAGATTTAGGAGAGGCTGAGAGAGGGATGGAGGAGATGCAAGCAAAGATGGAAAGATTACCGGGTGAGCTGGCTCGGGTGACTTGGGATCGAGACAAGTTAGAGATAGTGATGACAGTAGCACAGATGTGGGGTCAGCCAGACCCAGTAGGAGGAGGAGATCATATCTCATTGGAGTGTTTTCAGTGAGCCAAGAGGGAGATGAAGACACTGAGAGTTCAGATGGTAGGACTTCTGGGGGAGAGGACAAATTTCCAGGATAGGGTATCTACTGTAGAGGTGTCCTTAGAGCAGATGAGAGTGAGGGTGGAGGCCGTAGAGGCCGGGTTAGAGATAGTGCGGAGAGAGAGAGAGGTAGTGCATAGGGGCAGGTGTAGGCGATATAGGGGGAGAGGGATAATGTGTTGAGATAGGTCTAGATCCTACAGTTTCAGAGAAACGCAACAGTGGCACGGGCAGAGAGTGCTAAGAGGGATATAGCTCAAAGGTAGTCACAAAGAGTGCAGGGTGATGGGATAGAGTTAGTCATACAGGGTTTGCAAGAAAAACTATAGGTTATACAAACAAAGAGGGAGAAGACTGCAGAGTAGATACGAGTGCGGACAACGATGCAGGAGGCATGGCAGCAGGAGCAGCAAGCCATCAACAAAGAGTGGGATAGATACAGGTATGAGCGGAATGCCGCTAGGTTCCAAGTGGACATAGAGATGAGTATATGCATGAGGCGGGCTATTGGAGATGTGCATATGAGTAGGTAGTGCTAGATCTGCTACAACGTACAATGCGGTATGTTAGGCAAGTACCGTAGATGTCGATACCATCCCAGTCTTTAGGGGCATGGAGCAGAGGGTATAGTGATTTTCAGCTGACTCCTCGATTTGGGACTCTGGCTCATGAGTCGTAGGGGACTCCGACATACAGGGGACTGGTGCCTAAGTCTCCTCAGAGGTCAGGTGTGGGTAGCTCAGGGCAGGCAGAGGATAGGTAATAGTATACAGGTTCTTTGTTAGGTATTGGATGGAGGTGTAGCACATATTCTTAAATTATGCTTCTTATTTGAGGATGATATGGAGGTGGTTATGATGTGACTATATTTTGGATATGATCATTGTATTATTTTTATGATGATATGTGATGGTCCCCATTGACATTATGCCGAACATTTTTGTGATGGATGATTTATGTTATGCATATGGTTTTATATTGATGTTTGTATGATAGATGATGTATGTTATGCACATGTATATGATGAGTTGTGTTGATATGGATGCTATGACAATGCATGATGTTAATGATTTATTTATGTGTGTTTGGATGATGTGATTATGGATGATGTTAATGATTTATGAATGGTAATGAAATTATGTATATGATGTAATTAATATGGGCCTAACAACGATGCATAGGTGGGTATGAAAATATATGGAAATGTATGGATGAATGAACCTGATGAATTGATGCAATCATGGATAAATGAACCTAATGAATTGATGCAATAGGGATAAATGAACCTAAATGAATTGATGCAATCGGGATAAATGAACCTAAATGAATTGATGCAATATGGATAAATGATGAACCTAAATGAATTGATGCAATATGGATAAATGATGAACCTAAATGAATTGATGCAATATGGATAAATGATGAACCTAAATGAATTGATGCAAAATGGATAAATGATGAACCTAAATGAATTGATGCAAAATGGATAAATGATGAACTGACACACTAAATATAATGTAGACATGAATATCAATGGGTAGGTGATAGGCGTAGGGTGTGTGGAGCACGATACCTGTCAAGAACCATAAGGATCCTGAGAAGAAAAGTTAGTAAGAAGGAATGAAAGTTTGCACAACCAAAATCAGGATTCATAGATGTAGGAGCAAGGATGGATGAAGGGGGGATATGCAATGAGAATGAATGCAATTTTCCATCCTTTAGAACAAATATTTTTTCTATAGCATAAGACATCGGATGTCAGGGTATGTAAACCAAGACGGATTAGTGTCTAATGCATAAAATAAACACAACAAACAAGAACGTTATCCCAATACCCAAAAGTCACGATGACTTTGGTTAAGCCAGGTATTAGAATAACCAAAAGCACAAAGGGATGCCCCCACATAACATAGGATTCGAGAGGAATCCTATTGGGTACCACATGGAGCATCCTAGCAGACAACAACAATAAAATAGTCAAGATATGCCCCTGCATTGACTAGGAAAAATACACCATAATATGATGGATCATGGCGATCTTGACTAGTTAAGAGAGGGAGCTCAAATAATAAACAAAATCCAAAAGTACCAAAAGATCATGATCAATTGCAAGCATCCTTTGCCATAAGATCCCAAGGATGGATGAGGTTGATGTGGTCTATTAGGAAGGATGCATCCTGTTAAGACTGATGATGGATACTAAACTAAAGTGACCTAGATGATGTAGGATAATTGCCATTAAGAAGATTTCTTGACATGAGAAGATCTTGTTTGTTAAGAATCAATGATGATAGGGACATACTTGACAACAAGATAGCAAGAGGACAAGACACAACCTAAAGACCTAGGGGCTCGGGTGTTGATCAAATATCAACCTTTCCTACGTGAAAGCGCAGAGCCCTCATAGTTCAGGAAAAGTCCATGGTAAAAGAGTGGAAAGTGGACTGATGGAAACTGATGGATGACCAAGACAAACATAAGCTTCGGGGGCAGATCAAAAGATCAACGTTGCCTATGCGAAAGTGCAAGGGCAACATAGTTCAGAAAGGATGAAAGACCGAGGATGGACAAGATCGAAAAGTGGACCCTGAGGATGGACGATGAAGGAAAAAATGCCTTAGGGGCCGATCAAAAGATTAGCCTTGCCTACATGCAAGCGCAAAGGTGTCGTAGTTCAAGAAAAGACATGATGAGACCTAGATGGGGACATACACAAGGAGTGAACCTAGATGGAGACAACCACAACAATGAGATGACACAAGCTCAGATTAGGATAACAAGATCAAGATGTCAGATAGCGGATGACGGTCATCCAATGCTCAATCAAAAATATACCACGCGACGAGGTGATGCAAGTGGATGGGAGGATATGGGGATTGAGGAATCGATGGATAAACCATAAAGTAACCAGGATGTGAGGTAGATAATGGTTAAGCCCTATATGAGAGGCGCTTGTTTCCAGGTTTTCACCAATCGTACGTATCCAAGGTGCCACACAAGGGTGGTTTTCACCATAGGATAAATTATTTACTTTTACTATTTTTGGATTTTTCTTATTTTTTTGTATTTTTCTGACTTTTTTGATTTTTTTGTATTTTTTGAAATTTACCAGGAAGGGTACGCCAGTTGACCTAAGTATAGAACTTCTTCAGATGTATGATGTTGATAGGTTCTTCCAAGGGCTCCCCTTCAGGGGTAGATAGTCTGGAGGTGCCAAAACCATACTTTGTGGTGATGACATAAGGGCCCAACCAATTTGCTTCAAACTTACCCTTTTTCTCTCGATCTTGTTGATTCCATTGATTCTCTTTAAGTACCAAATCACCATCATTGAATTGGCAAGGGAATAATTTATTATTGTAGCTTCTTTTGAGTCGGTGTTGATAGGCTTGAAGATGGTTATAAGCCTTGACCCATTTTTCATCCAGCAACTCCAATTGTGACAGTCGTGCCACTCTGGTGTCTTCGTCAGTGATGAGATTCTTGAGTGATATTCAGAGTGAAGGGATTTCAACTTCGATTGGCAAGATGGCTTCAGTGCCATAGACAAGGGAGTATAGAGTAGTGTCGGTGGGGGTGTGGATGAACATATGGTAGGCCCAAAGAGCAGGATGGATATGGAGGTGCCAATCTTGACTAGTGCTATTGACCATCTTCTTAATGATTTTGATCAATGTTTTGTTTGTTGCCTCTGCTTTTCCATTACCCTGGGGGTAATTGGGGGTGGACCAATGATGTTGGATATGATATGTTTCATGGAGGGACTTCATGCACTTATTCTTGAATGGATTTCCGTTATCGGTGATGATGGCGGAGGGGATACCATACCTACAGAGGATATGGTAGAGGATGAATTTAGAGATTTGAACACCAGTGATTTGAGTGAGTGGTATGGCTTCTACCGACTTGGTGAAGTATTCAGTGGCTATGATGATAAAAGTGTGACCATCAGAGGATAGAGGGTAGATCTTGCCAACCAAGTCAAAACCCCATTGTGAGAATGACCAAGGTGTCGTGATAGGTTGCAACTCTTGTGCCAAAGCGTGAATCAAATCCGTATGTTGTTGACATGGAAGACACTTTTTTGAAAAACTCACAAGCATCATGTTCCATTGTAGGCCAGTAATACCGTACTCTTAGAATCCATTTGGCTAAGGTCATACCATTAGAATGGGCCCCACAAATACGGCTATGCACTTCTGTTAATGTTGTTCGGGCTTCAGTTTCATTTAAACACCGAAGGAGAGTTCCATCATACCCACGTCAATAAAGTGTATCATCGATGATGGTGTAGCGGATAGTGCGTTGGATAAATGATTTACGTTGGTTTCTTGTGAGATCAGGCGGGAGGGTGTTGTCATGAATATAGGTATAAATTTCATGGTACCAAGGGGATTCAGGACCTACAATATCACACACCATGTCACTCTCAAGGATATCATACACTAGGATTAAGAGTTGCTCGACTAGGAACTGACAATCAGTGTGGTCTTTTGGCATGTCAAGAAGAGAACCAATGGTAGCCATAGCGTCTACTGCCTTATTTTGGAGTCTCAGGATCTGCTCAAATTGGATGAAAGAGAAATATTTTTTGAAGTCATCCACTATGTGTTTGTAAGGCAAAAAATTGTCATCTTTTGTTAGAAACTCATCATTGACCTATTTTATAACTAACTGGAAGTCACCAAAAACTTGCAGATGAGTGATGTGCCATTGAACTATGATTCTAAGTCCTATGAGTAAGGCTTCATATTCAGCAATGTTGTTGGTGCAGGGAAAAGCTAATCTGAATGATTTTGGTCTGTAGTCTCCTTGGAGGGTGATAAGCAAGACTCCTGCCCCTGATCGATTATTAGTGTATGATCCATCAAAGTACAGTGTCCATGTGGTAGCTTTTGATACTACAAAGACTCCTTCATCTAGAAATTCGACTTCTATGGTGTAGGAATCTACTAATGGAGCATCTGTCAACTGGTATGCTATTACCTGTCCTTTGATTGCTTTTATGTCCACATTCTATATCAAATTCACTGAAAAGCATGATTCATTTAGCCATTCGGCTAGTTAGGACCATCTTAGATAATAGGTACTTGAGGGGGTCAACTTTTGATATCAACTTTACCGGATGGCTAAGCATATAATGACATAGTTTTTGTGTACTGAAGACCACAATGAGACATGCTTTTTCCATTGGTGAATAATTAAGTTCATAACCGACTAGTGTTCGACTAATGTAATAGATTACCCGCTCTTTTGAGGATTCGTCATGTTGTGCCAACAATGCCCCCAATGCAACTGAAGTGGTAGATATGTATAGCAAGAGGGGTTTTCCAGGGATAGGTGACATCAAGATTGGTGGGTGGGCCAAGTATTCTTTGATCGTATCAAAAGCCAACTAACATTGTTGATTCCATTTTAAGGTGGTGTCTTTCTTTAGAAGGTGAGTGAATGACTAACATTTATCTACAAGCTGGGCTATAAACCGACAGATGGATTGTAGCTTTCCTTGAAGGCTCCTTAACTATTTCAAGTTTCTAGGTGGAGGCATATCCATGATAGCTTTTACTTTAGTAGGGTCAACCTCGATGCCCCTTTGGGAGACTATGAAGCCCAACAATTTCCCTGACGTGACACCAAACCCACACTTTTTTGGATTCAGTCGTAGCTTGTACTGCTCCAAGCGCTCGAAGATATTTTTCAAGATGGTAGGGTGCTCTTCTCTGGTTCCGGATTTTCCCAGCAAGTCATCAACATAATCTTCCATGATAATGTGGATGAGCTCATGGAATATAACAGTCATTGCTCATTAATATGTTTCCCCCGCATTTTTGAGGCCAAAGGGCATGACATTGTAAAAAAAGGTACCCCAAGGTGTTGTAAAAGTGGTTTTGTGTTGATCTTCAGGGGAAATTCAGATCTGATTGTAGCCAGAGAAGCCATCCATAAGGGATAACATCTCGTGTCTTGCAGTAATGTCGACCAACATGTCGATGTTAGGCAATGGGAAGTCATCTTTTGGACAGGCTTTGTTAAGATCCCAGAAATTTGTGCAAATCTTGATGTCTCTGTTAGGTTTAGCAACAGGTACTATATTGGAAATCCAATCAGAATAATTAATGGGTCTGATAAAGCCAACATCTAGTAATTTTTCCAATTCTTTTTTAACTAATAGTGCTACCTGCGGGTGCATCTTTCGGAGCTTTTGCTTGACAGGTTTGGCATCTAGACGAACATCCAAATGGTGTACAACAAGATTAGGATCCAGGTCAGGCATATCAGAATAAGCCCATGCAAAATTGATAACCCCTTCTCTGAGAATTTGGACAATATTAAAATACTCTGCTTCTGATAAAGATTTTTCTACATAAGTGATCCTTGGATTTTCTTTTGTCCCCAAATTTACCTCTTACGTCTCTTAATGAGAAGTGCAACCTGCTCAGGTATTTATGTTCCCAGAAGGGGAAGATGAACGTCCCCATCTTTCAGTGCCGTATTCAAGTTTTCACTATCAGATACACCCTTTGTTTTTACTTTTTCCCAGTGAAAAAGTGCCTCAGTGAGGTTTTCACTTGATGACCTATTTTATTTTTGCTTCTTTTTTATTTTGCAGTTAGGGAATTCATCTTCCCCTAATCCCATGAGACGTACGTAGGTATCCTCTGAGTGAAATGTGTTGATAGGTGCACTACCTTGTAGGTCATGATCTATAAGTTCATGATGTTTGATGGATAAGGCTATGGTGCAAACACATAAGCATTCGAACATGGCAGGGAGGTCAACATGATTCAAATCATCGTACGCATGTATGATGGAATCTTCTTCTAGTATGTGTTCGAGGGAACTGTCATCAACACCAACATTGTTAGAAGTGCTAGAGGATGTCGCAGGACCCTTCTATTTAGTATCATAACCCAAGCCAAAATTTCTTGGTCGGATGTTAGTTGCTTCAATGGGCTGTCATTTTCCTTGTTCTTCCACACCAAGGCCTCTGCCTTGGTAATGACAATTTTCAATGAACTTGGAGGCACGTGGATAAACTTCTTTAAAGTATTCTATAAGGGGACATGGTGGCTTAGGTTCCTCTCGATAAACCCATTGGCTGATATCAACTTCCATTTGATCCTGGAGGGATCCCACATCATTGAATGTTGTCGAACCCATGTTCTGGGAGGTGAGTGTAAGTGTCTTTTCTTCTACTTTTGGTACTGGTAGAGTTGGTTGTCCATATGTACAGGGTGGGGGTGGCATGGTTGCCACATTTAGTACGGTATGCATTTCATATTCCCCACATCCCTTATCTATTATATGGACCTTGGTGATGGTGGAAGCAAGGGTGGATGATGGTGTAGATGAGGTGCTTAGTGTATTGGTGGATGGATGAGAATCATATTTTTGGGATGCCCCCATTTTGACTCCTGGGCAGTAATGTGAATGCAGAAAGGAAGCTTCTAAGGCACGACAATATTCAAACGCTTGGGGATCAGCTTGTATGGTAACTTCCATTCCTTGAAATGAGAAATTTAAACATTGATTGTAGGTGGATGGGATGGGTTGCATAGAATGAATCCATGGGCAGCCAAGAAGGATGTTGTATGGAAGGTCAAGGTCTAGAACATGACACATAGTGTACT
This sequence comes from Sequoiadendron giganteum, assembly GCA_007115665.2. NCBI lineage: Eukaryota > Viridiplantae > Streptophyta > Pinopsida > Cupressales > Cupressaceae > Sequoiadendron > Sequoiadendron giganteum. The sequence goes on along the minus strand of CM021107.1, from coordinate 28,535,694 downwards.
GTATAATGGGTAGACAAATAATTCCTTCTAAATTCCGCTCTGCATTATCATATGCCTTGATGGTGATAACTTGACTTCTCAAGTCAACCTGGGTGTATCCAACCTATTGTATGAATTTTAATGTGAAAATATTTAGGGTTGAATCATTATCTACCAGTACCCTTTTTACTTTTTGACAATTTACACCAACCTCAAGATGGAGGGGGCGATTGTGGCTTGAATCAAGGTGCGACATGTCTTTTTGGCTAAAGGTTAACTGATAGGTTGATGAGAGATTTCCCACCAATGCTTGGAATTGGGTGGGGTCAATATCATCGGGCACTTGTGTTCTTTGCAAAGCCTTACTCAAGATGTCTTGATGCATGGGAGATAACTTAAGCAGATCTAAGATGGATATTTGGGTTGCAGTCTTGCCTAGGTGGTCGAGGATATTATATTGTGAACTGACAGATGGTCATTGGGTAGATGGAGGAGCTGCTGGGACTATGATGCGGGTTTGCTGAGTGGTAAAAACACATTGTGGATCTTTTTCTTTGACATATATCATGGATACACGTGGATCCACTTGTTCTACATATGAGACCACACCTTGGTAATTGTATGGCACATTTTTATAGCTGATTTTATTGGTGTTGTTACCTTGCTTGTTATTTTTGTTAGATCCAGGATTAGATTTGGAAGTACTAGGACCCTGATTGTGGTTATGAAAAGCGTTTTGATATATTTGAAGTTGAGCATTGGACGAAGATGATGTGTTAGCATCTATATTGATTTCACCTCGATTGATGAGGCCTTGAATGTAAGTTTTTAGGCCTTGACATTTATCTAAGGTATGTCCCTTAATCTTGTGAAATTCATAATATTCATTGGCTTTAAACCAAGCAGGTTTGGGTTTAGACGTATCAAGAGGTTTGGTGATAGGATGCGTGATGGGATAATTGGCTTGAAGAAACTTGTTAAACACCACACTAAGGGGTTCTCCCAACTAAGTGAATTGTCGTCTATTCCCCCCTTGGTTATTTTGGTTGAATTGTTGTCATGGTGCCCCTTGGGGGACAGATATGGTGTTCTGGACTGTCGACTGTTGCTCAGGAGGGTATTTTGTGTGGTGGTGGCCACCTCAACATGTTTGGTGTCCATGACACCATCATTGACAGAATTTTTATTTCTATTCCAATAACGAGGTTTATCCCCAAAGGGCTTCTCTTTATCACAATTAAAAAATTTGACTTTCCCTTTTGCAACAAGGTCTCGTTCCAAGATGGGACCCTTCTCCACAAGTGCCGCAAAGGTGGTGATACAATGGAGTTGGAAGTTATGAGCCATATCTGGGTGGGAATTTTTGATAAATAACATGACCATGTCTTTTCTGATGGTGGGAATTTCATCCTGCTGGCCAAGGCACGCCATCTTTGCAAGTAGATTGCAAAGGTCTCTCCATCACATTTTTTTTCTTTCAGGAGATCAAGTGTGTCAATATCCTTCTCTAGATTAAAAGAGAAGTGGGAGACAAATTTTTCTAACAATTGTGCAAAGGTTTTGATAGATCCTTTTTCAAGGCCCATGAACCAGTTAAGGGAAACTCCTTGTAGAATTTTAGGAAAAAGTCGGATAAGATAATTGTCATTATCTAGGACCTCTTGGCAATGAGCATAAAATTCTTGAAGGTGAGCTCTAGGGTCCCTGGTTCCTTTGTATTTATCAAATTTCGGTAACTCAAAATGCTTGGGGAAAGGAACCAAGGAGATGGAAGGATCAAAAGGATAAGGACATATGTCCTCAAACTTGAATGTTTGTTTACCCTGTTAGAACTATAAAATTTTGAATTTTTATACTCTATTTGCATTCAAGGGTTTCCAACATTGAGTCCTTATCATGTGTATAAAATCCCCTCTTTCTATTTGCCTTGCTTATTTTTGTCATGAGACCCATTTAAATCTATCTACCTCTCCTGATTTCATTGAAAGACCCATATCGGCAAGACATAGTGAAAGTCTCCCCGAGATATACTTTTCACTAACATATGTTTGTACAGATAATCGGCATGACTTTTCTTTTGTTTCGACGGCTGAGAAGATTCGTATCGGCATATGTTGGGGTGTCGTTGTAGTGTCACAGCGAATCCAAATGGTTTTGCCAACTAGCGTGTGTTGCGGTTGTTTCGGCTAAGCTAGCGGGTGTTGGTATGAGTTATAACGAAATCATTTTGTCTTGCCGATTGGCTTGTAAGCAAAAGTCTTGGTAAGACTTATATTCGTCGGGGAAGGTCTTAGCGAAGTGACTCTTGTCTTGCCGAATTGAATACGGGGGAATCCGAAAAGGTATTGGAGAGAGTATTGGGGTCTTTCCGACTTGAATGGTATGCCGATAGAAGTATGCATTTCTAGGAGAGGAACTTTCGACATAAGGTTTCACCAAAGTTTGGAAGTTATACCGACAGGCAGCTCGGGGTGAGTTTCACTGAATAGGAGTGATATCGGTAAGACATTTGGCATCGATATAGGTCTTCCCGAATGTTTACTGTCTTGCCGAAGGTATTTGTTTCATTCGTGTGGTTTATTTCTTCGATGAGAGAACTTGGTGGATATACCAAAGGGAGAATTCATAGGTGAAAGGGTGATTTTTTCTCAGCGACTGTGACTTGAAGAAAGCATATTGGTATAACACAAAGAAGTCTATGTAGCATCTCCTCGACTCAGAATTGTAATAGCAACACAAGGGGAATGACAGCCATCATTTTTTAGATCCCAGGTATCGATAAGACCACACAATGTCTTGGCGAGAAATGTAATAGACGTTGCAAAAGGCTTCACCCCAGATTTGAAAGTTTCTCCTCGAAGGGACATTTGATGCGACAATGCCAGTTTCAAATTGGTGTTCATTCATGCTTCATTAATGGCGCGACGAGGTATAACAATAAATATTGTATCAGTTCTTCAGTTCTGAATTGATTGCAGGTGAATTGACATGCTGAACAAAGAACCAGGGCATTTTTTCAGTTTGAGGAGCTCGAGCAGAATACTGTAAGTGACTATTCCTTAGTTTTTGCATTTCGATTCTGTAAGCTTGAGAATGGAGTCTTCTGGTTCTGGAAAGGGTAAGGGTAGAAAGCCTAGTGAGAGTGGTGTGTCAAAAGGAAAGAAACAGAAGATTGATATAGAACGTGAGGGCACTGAGAGAAGGTTGAACCAAGACCTTATTGATCAATTACCTAGCTCGGGTCCTAAAGCTAGAAGGTTTGCACAACTTAGGGAAGAGGTTGATAAACTAGATGACAAGTGTAAATTCAGAGCTGATGTCTGGACTGCCATAAGAGGTTATGAGCTTTTCAATTTCCATTACCACAGAAGAAACCGTTTTGAACCAGTCTACAACCCATGGAATTTAAATGTAGGGAAACTGGTGTGCCCTAATATTTTTGTAAACGCAGAATTAGTAAAAGTGCTTGCAGACAATTATGATCCAAAACATAAAGCTATATGTGACCCATCTGGAAAACCACAGATATATGTGTCCAAAGAAGTAGTGGGTGAGGTTTTCAAATTGGAAGGGTTCTACAATGAGGAGATCAGTTGCGAAGAGTTGGAAAAGGAGTTTTCGAGAATGGATACAATCTATAAGGGTTGGAGGTTGCCTATTCACAAAGTTAAACAAGGTAGCAAATCAGAACCTTTGCAAGATAGTGAGGGGCCTCCTTATCATGTAGATTTGTTTGAACCTTACATGAAATACACATATTTCTTAGTGTGTCAAGTGTTGGGGATGGATGCCTCGGAACTCATGTCAATTGTGCCAATGATTTTTACAGCAGATATTCAGTATCATAATTCTAGGCCATTCGATTATGCTTTATATATTGCTAAGGAGCTTGATTCAGGACTGATGGCTATAAAGAATGGAGCTTCTATTGTTCATCTTAGGCATTATTCATTGTTGATGCACTTGGTGCTATATTTTGGTTAGGAATTGGGAGTATGGCCTCCAGAAATGAGAATTCTTCAGATTGGTAAAGAAGGTGAGGCACTGCTTGTTTAGCTGTGGACTACTATTTGGGACAACAGGTTTTGCAATGCTAGTTTCATCCACTTTGAGGAGTACTTTATGAAAACTTTTGTACAAATTGTATAGGTACCCTTGTAATTATTCTTTGACTAACGAGATTAAAAGATTTCTTCATCCCAAAGATTTCAATGGGCCAATTGACCATAATTGGGGTGACTGGTATTGTTTGGAAGGAGCCACAATGATCAGGGTGTATGGGTTTGAAGACACCCCTTTTATTCTACCAAAGACAGTTCCAAACAGGATTGCATATTTGGAAATTGTTATACAAATGGATTACAGCAGTGTGATGATTTTCAGTTCTTATGGGAAGCAAGCTTTTATGCCTAGTACACTATGCTTTGGTGATTTCACTGTGTTGGCCAAGGAGGGATATAATTTAATCCATGATAGGTTGTTGCATTACAATATGAAAAGTGGACCACCTAGAAAAAATTTTGATCCTGAAGGATATATCAATTTAGCCAAGGAAAGGATTAACTTTGGAAGATATTAGCATGTACCATATCCTTTTGATGATATGATAAAAAATCTGGATGAAGAGGAAGTAGAGGCGGTGGTTAAAAGTTATAACCAAGGGCTACAGGATATGGGAACATTGTCTTCTAGAGATGAGGAAACCCCAATGGATGAAATGCCACAGAGCAGAACAGAGAAAGTATCTAGGTTGAGGACTCAGAAGTATGTTTTCCCAACTAGAGAACAGAGTATTGGAAGTGGTGATGCTGATGCAAGGCATATGGAATACAAATCATTTGTTTCAGATGATGAGTTTATAACTTTTCCAGAGGTTAAGGCATTTTTGTACAAACTAAAGGGGAAAGAAATAAGAGAAGGTGTGGGTGCTGTCACCTCTGGGAATGAAGAGAAATTCTTGGATCAATTGAGAAAGTGTGTGGATGATGAGATGACAAATATGACTCCTAAAAAGGGGAGGAAAATGTTGGAGGATGCTAGTGTCATGATCTTTCCTGGACTTGATTTGAATTATGCATTGGTGTTTGACAGTTTCTTAAGAGATAGTAACACTACACACAAACTTGATAAGGAAAAGGTGACAGAAGTGTATGCAGGTTCTAAATATAATACTGATGAGGGGTCATTGATGATATGGGCTTTGTATCCCCCCCACAGGAAATCAGTGGTGATTGATATAGAGAAGGCATTTGGCCATGTTATGACTCTAAAGGTTGGAGAGGCTGATCCTGTGGTTACTGTAGAGATTGGGATAGACATTGCAAAATTGAATAAAGCACAGATCCAAGCATTGATAAGAGAAAGAGAAATGTATAAGGCTAGTAATGAGAGAATGTTAAGAGAGAATGATAGATTGAAAGACTTGGTTGGTGTTTCGATAGGTCCAACCAAAATGCTCACTCAAGGAGAAAGCTCTCAAGCAAAGGATCATTGGGTAGGATCAAGTGCCTATAATCAAGGAAAATATGATGCAATTGTTGCAATTGTTAAGAGGAGGTAGAATAATTTGACATCCTGGTTGAGCAAATTATGGGAAGAATATTCTAATACTCTGACTGCATTGAAGGAGCATGATAGGATGGATGGGTGAATTATGGAAAGGTTTCATGAATTAGCCAAGAATGAGGAGGCTAACGTTACTGCACTTGAAGCTGTAAATCATATTATCAGTCACCATCAAAAGTTCTGTGAGGAATTGTAGGGAGATAAGCAAGGATTAATTGAAGCTGCTAAGAAAACTGTGGTCACATTCTCTGATAATAGAGGGGAGTTGAAAGATGCTGCCCGATGGAAGAATGAATGTGACACAATATTGAATGGAATCATGAAGACATCTTCTGTAGAGGATACTGCACTAGAGGAAGTGAGCGAGCAAAATGAGGAAATGGTCAAGATGGAAATCACGATCCAGAATGTTGTTGAAGATGCGGACACGTACAAGCGCCAGGACTATTTGGACCATCTCACTAAAACTCATTTGTGGCTAACTAGAGCCTAATTATTCTCTGCCTTTTGTTTTATTTTTAGTTATGCTTATTTTTGAAAGGGCGCGTCCTTTCATCTTCTCAATGTATAAATGATCATTTTGAAAAACATTGTAGGGGGGGAAGTTAGTCAGAGATAGAGAACGGACAATGATATACATTTTTTGGGAAAAAAGATGAGACTGGTAGCATATGTAAAATGATGGAGATATTAATGAAAATTTAATATGATGGTGCATTATCTCTCTGGTATCAGTTGTTTATGATGTCTGTCAAAAAATATTATTGAAGTTGTCTCCGTAATGGTGTTTTCTGGTTATTCGAATTAGTGTAAACAAGTTTTATCTAATTCGTTAGTGCACATTTGCTGTATCTATGTGGTCAATTAATTGTTTCTTTCCAGTAAAGATTAAATCCTCTGAATTGATCATAGTAATTAGGGAATGTCAATTGGATTATTAAGAAGAACTCAATAATCACAATCTTGTAGGTTTATACAAACTATAAACCAAATAAAGTGCTAAACAACTTGAATGTTTGCTAGAACAAATAAACTCGTTTCATATTTTTCTTGACTTCGTGAACCCTATAAAGCATTGGTCTTTTCATTTTCATTCTTTAGTTTTGCTCTCAATCTTTTATTTGTCATATGAGCGTATTAGGTTTTAGTTTTGAATATTGTTGTGCTAGTTGTACCAAAATTGTTTTATTTTGTCCATTTCAAATTGCTATCTTGGACAAATTCGGGCAATAGGAGAAGAACAAAAGTCAAATATGCTTAATTCAAATAGGTATACCTGCCTAGGTCTAGCAGTGTCTAAAGAGTAGAAGGTTTAATTGTTTCAAACCTTGTTCTGTTACCCTAAAACGTCGTGAAAGCTTGGCAACCTTTCATGGTTCAAACCTGCGTTTTTGAGAGCTAACATACCCAACCCAGCTTGTAGATCCTTTAATGTTGCTTTTACTTCTTCCAAGTCCTTATTGATGGGAGTCATGGGAGTCAAAGTGGATTGATTGTATGGATAGTATTGTGGATATGATGAGGATGGCCCTATCGTTGTCGGATCATAGACGGGTTGAGTCGGATACAAGTGTGTTTGTTGATTATAAGTGGATTGATAGTTGGATGATTGATTGTGATGAGTGGGAGCCACTTGTTGGTAAGGCGATGGTTGTTGATAGTAGGAAGCGAGGGACGAGTCTTGTTTTTGTATAGCATTTTGGTAATACATGGAGGTAGGGCCTCTTTGTTGATGTGATGATGGTTGTTGGTGATAAGAAACATAAGGTGCCCCCTGCTGATAAGTTGGTTGTTGTTGAAATTAGGGCAGATAGGATTGGTATTGTTGCACAATAGTGGGTTGTTGCGTGGCATATGGGGATGGATTCGATGGTTGTTGGTGGGGATAATTATGCGGCTGCGAAGGATTGGTGTAAGGTGGTGGTTGGGTCTGTGTTTGGTTTTGGGCATTCTGATGAGGATTCATATTGAGATGGGATGGAATAGTGTATGTGCTAGAGGGATGATAGAGGTACTTAGTAAGCGGATTATGGCGTGTTTGTGTAGGGATATGCACATGTTGTTGTGGGGTTCATTTCTGTGGCTATTGTTGATGAGATGAGTGAGATGAGATATGTTGTTGCTGGGGGGTGACCATGAAAGGGTTATGTGGTGGTTGTTGTGGTTGTGAGATAGGCTGCACTACTTGATGTGATGGTTGTGTAAGAATGGTAGTGTGTTGCAGATGTTGTGGATGCAAGGGTTGAGATGAAGCTAGAGTGGTAGCAGTATGTTGTGGTGGTTCTGGTAGTGTGGTGGATTGGTGTGGATTATTTGGAGGCTATCAAAATACAGGAGGTAGAAAATTTTTAAGTATAGGTGTTCCCCCATTATTAGGATATGGGGGAGGAAGCAGTAGAGCAGATGGGATGTATGATGGCATGCCATAGGCTAGGGGATCATTAGGATCTGGTGGTGGAATAGTAGATGTTGTGGTGGAAAGATGAGGATACTCTTTGACTTGATGGATGACGACATTCCCAAATTCAGGGTGGTACCAATTTTCCATGGGTGCACTCTTGGGGGCATAGGGATTTCTTGGAACATTTTTCGAAGCTTGCGGATCAACAGATGTTGGAAGGACATATGGTGAGGCATCAAAGTCTGATAGTGGTTTGACTCCCTTCATGAGTAGGGTGGAAAGGATCTTATCCCCACATTCGTTTAGGAGAAGATCTGTCATTTGGACATTGGTAGGATTACTGAGATATTCATCAACGGTGACTTCGGGTTGATTGACCATGTTTTTGTCATCGGGTGGTGTGATATCTGGATGTCGATGTTTGATTGGGATGAGACGCCATTATGGGGATCATGCGGATTTTTTGAAAAGTTATTGGGATCTTGAGGGACATTTGGTTGGGAACCTTGGGTTTGTTGGTCTACCATTTTCTTTCTTTTTTGTGAACGGGTTTGAACAGGCATGAACGTGCAAAATAACTAAGAGATTTTAAGATGCAACTTCTAAAGGATGATCTAGGTGATGATTTTGATTGATTCATTCATATTGGATTAGGATTGTAGCATTGGGTTGGATGTTGGACCGATTGATAAGATGATGGATCAATTGATGATGTATCAATTTGGTGATTTGGATAAGGATTGGATTTGATTAGATGATTTTGATTGGATGATGGGATTTTGATAGGATGATACCGGATTTGGATAGATTGGATTGGATTGTTTGGATCAATTGGATAAGTTGATAGATCAATTGATGATGTATCAATTTGATGATTTGGATAAGGATTGGATTTGATTAGATGATTTTGATTGGACGATGGGATTTTTATTGGATGATATCATATTTGGATAGATTGGATTGGATTGTTTGGATCAACTGGATAAGTTTTCTTTGGATTGGATGATGGATTAGGATTGGTTGATGGAGGGGATCTGAAAACCTAATTTGTAAATCACCCTAAGTGACTTATAACATTGGTTGATCGGATTGAACTAGATAAATCAATGATCACGGAATCGAATCCGCCTTGAGATAAAAGGGGATTGATTTGGGCCAATGATGCTAACTTACAACACAAATTCACCTCAAGATAGAAGCAGATTGATTAGGTTGAAGACAATGACTGATATGTAGGATAACGATCAAACTTAATGCCTTTGTCAATTTGGGAGATAACTCCTAAAACAAGGTTTAAGGGATTTTGTGTTGAGAGATGATGATGAATGCAAATGAAAGATGTCTTGATAGTTTTTTATATGATACGGGTGTTGTTGAAGTGCTCTTTTTGGAAAATGCAAATGTTTAGGTCACACGATAAGATGGTAGAATGGGTTCCCCAAATTGTGAAATGATCAATGTGAACATGATAAATGGACGTTTAGAAAGGTTAAATGGAGGCTTGTAATGGTCAAATGAATGTTTAGGACAGTCAAACAGAGACTCGAGGTGGTTAAACGGAGGCTTGGAATGGTCGAATGGATGAAACTGTTCATTCAGGAGGGCGTATTCGCCCTTCTACAATCAAAACAGTGGATCAAGAGGGCGTATCTGCCCTTTTGTAGAAAAACGGTGGATCAGGGGGGAAAATTTGCCCCTCTGTAGGAAAATAGTGGATCAAGAGGGCGTATCCGCCCTTATGTAGGAAAAAAATGGATCAGGAGGGCATATCCACCCTTCTGCTGCAAAAAAAGTGGATCAGGGGGGAAAATCCGCCCCTCTGTAGAAAAATAGTGACTTGGTTTATGGCAAGGACTTGAAATGACTCAATGAGGCTAGCTTATCAAGATTTACTGGTTTCTCAAAGAAAGACACTTCAAACAAGCACAATCCTATGATTAGTGTTAAGGGGTATGGCCAACAAAGGTCTTAATCTAGGATGCAAAAGGTTTCTAAAGAGTCCTCGATATACTCTCGGTACATGAGGCACAACTATGAACACCATCCTATCACAAGCATGAGTCGGGAACCCCAATGAGATACTGAAAGGCTCAGACCAACTCTTCACGTCTATCTAGGTATCACCCTAGCTTCAATGTTTTTCCAGACATGATGTGACTAGATTGGGGTACAACTTTGGCTCTCCCCTCTTTTTATACCCCGCTAGTACGTGTGGTTGGGATCGTTCCTTGGGGTGATGAAATCCCCAAGCAGGTCCCTCTAAAAAGATGGCACTAATCATTTCCAACTACCCCTCGGATCCGCACAAAGTGCAAGGGGAAGGTGAAAAAAAACTAATTCCCCCTTAGGGTAACACAAAACATGCACACCACACATAAAATATTACTTTCCTTTAGTTAAACTAAGTGCCCAGATGAAACAGCAAGGAAACACTTTAAAATTTGAGTAAATGGATGGCCCTGTAAACAAATGTTAGTTGTTTTCTTTTTTTTTTTTTTGAATAACCACCAAATGCTACAAAGTATTAGTAAGAAATCCAACTACACCCACAAACAAGCAAAGTTAGTGGGTTAGAACTTCAAAACAACAACAAACTGAGACAAAAACAGAGCTAAAATGCAATTTTTTTACCTTCCCAAATGTGCTGTTTAGGTCAAATCCGCCCCTCTGTAGAAAATTGTTAGAAATGCTGAAACAGGAGGGCAAATCCACCCCTCTGTAGAAAAAATAGTTAAAAATGTTGAAACAGGAGGGAAAATTCGCCCCTCTGCAGAAAAATAATTAAAAACGTTGAAATAGGAGGGCAAATCCGCCCCTTTGTAGAAAAATAGTTAAAAACGTTGAAACAGGAGGGCAAATCCGCCCCTTTACAGAAAAAGAGTTAAAAATGCTGAAACAAGAGGGAAAATCTACCCCTCTGTAGAAAACTATTAAAAACGCTGAAACAAGAGGGCAAATCCGCCCCTATGCAGAAAATTGTTAAAAACGCTGAAACAAGAGGGCAAATCCGCCCCTCTGCAAAAAATGTTAAAAACGCTGAAACAAGAGAGAAAATCCACCCCTCTACAGTAGACTGAAGGGAAATTCCACCCTTCTGCAGTGCACGGGAAGGCAAGTCCGCCCCTCTGCAACCTGGACCTGCAAAGAACTTAAACAACAACAAACGTAAAACAAAGAGACCCATTTGTGGGTCCCACTGGGCGTGCCAGAAATGTGATCCCTAAAATGTTAAGTCCTATTATGAAATGTTAAACAAACTATTAATGCAATAAGAAAAAATAACACAAAGAGGATACCTCAACGATTAGCCTAAGGAATGATAAACATGAAAGCAAGATGAAACAAAATAAAGAGTGATTATACCTTCATGCTGCTTCTTCCTTGGTTGGCCCTTGATCTTTGGATGTTTTGTGTGCTCCTTGGATGGCTAATTAGATCAAATATGCAAAGTCGTATGCAAGATGAGTGAAGACATGGTAATGGTGAACTCACAATACTATGGTAAATGCAAGAGAGGCTCAAATAGAGAATTTGCAAGAGTTTTGATAGTAAAAGATTAATTTTTCAAATGAGAGAAATGAGGGGGTATTTATAGAACAATTTGAATTCTCTAGAGAATTCAACGGTCAAGATTAAGCCACCAAGGTCAAGATGGAGGGCTATGGTGAGTTGAGGACTCACAAGCCCTCACATCTTGACATGTGGAATGTGAGATGGCTTAGGGTGGGATGATGTGGAAATGAGGTGGAAGAGAGGTACATGATGTGGATGAAGGACAAGTACCTTATAGGTACCTTGGGGGATGAGAATATTTCCTCAAAAAGGAACTCCTTGTCTCCAAATGAGAATGAAAGAGATATTTGAGGAATTTTAAAAATTTTCAAATATCTTCATGGGAAATGGGAAAGTGGTTGGAGAAATAAATGTGAATTAAAAATTCACATGCTTAGGAGAGTCTATTGGATAAAAGAGGGTTTCCAAAAAGATGGGGATTTGCCACATGTGAGCGATGTGACAAGTCAAAGGTTCTAGAAGTCCTTAACACATGTAAAATGACAATTCAAGTCTTCTAGAACTTGCATGGGGATAGGGTAAACCTTGAAAGGATAAAAGTGAATTAAAAATTCGCATGGGGAAGAGAGGAGCCTTGGGTGAATAAATGTGAAAGAGATTCAAGGCCAAGAAAGGCAAGTGGAAAGGTTGACTGAAAAAGGTATGCTAAATGTGGCTAATGACTTTGATTAAGGTTGTGCAAACACAAGATTAGGATAATTAATGAGAGATTAGAGGCAAGTGGGAGATTATGGAGGATGTGACACTAATCTTGATTAAGTGGTGCACATCCTAATCATAGATTAGTTAATTTAATCCAGATTAAAAGAGGATTATGGAGAATGTGACAAGGAGAGAGAAAAAGAGGGATTAAAAATTGGTTTTAATCCAAATAGGTCAAATGACTAAATTAAATAAATTGTCTTATTTATTTAATTTAGAGAAGAAAAGGTGTAAGGTAAAGTATTTAATTATTCAATTACATACTTTAGGAACCTTAGGCAGAAAATGAAATAATGATTAAATAAATTGTTTAATCACTATTAATGAAATAGATGAATAGATTTTGATCATGTGGAAGTGATCAAATTTAGATGTCTACATATATATACTAGATATATACATATACATAATACCATTTCAATATCTTTATAAAAACATTCATACACACGTATACCAATATCCAACCCTAAGGATATTGTATGCAATTTTCCTAGCCATATAATTACCTCTAAAATTCCCATGATGCATATCAACTAGCACCTTAGAGGCATGTTATTGATCAAGCATAGATAAAAAAAATCATATTTTTTTCTCTAGTACAAATCACCCTCTAAGATACCAAATGCACTCCACCACCCATATTCAATGATCTTTCCACTCCACTCCTATTGGTCGGTGACCCATCGACAAAAAAATTCAAGAAAAATTCCTGCAATTTTAATTTTATTATTTTATTATTTGACATTTATATTGGATGTCATATTTTAGAAGTGATAAATCACATTTTTGTACCATGGAGATGATTGCAGACTACATACCTTTAAATTTGATTCATGTTCCAAACAGTTTATTTCATTTACCTCCAAGTTGGATTTTTCCATCAATTTTGCAAGTCCCTTCTCTCTTACTAGCTTGGTAATCTAAATTTTAATATTAAATTCCTGGATATTGTTGATCCACCTACATATCCTCCTTGTTACCTCTTGTTGTGTGAATATGTACTTAACAACAACATTAGGGACATAAGAAATGATTCTGGATCCTACTAGATAAGACTTGAAATTCTTGATAGCCTTCACCAATGCATAAGCTTTTTTCTCCATAGCATCATATTTTAATTCGGCTACCTGAAGAGATTTACTAAAGAATGATATTGGTTACTCATATCCATCTTCATTTTTCTGTAATAATACATCAAAAACTATATCAAAGGAAGAAAATCCAAACAATTGAAATGATTTAGAAAATTTTGGGGATTTAAGCACATGGGCCTTTTTTATAGCTTTTTAAATACTCTAAAATTATTTTATAGGATCTTTAGTCTAGGCTATGGTTTCTCCCTTCTTCGGTATCCTAGAGATTTCTATTGTTTTCATAGCAAATTTTGAGATGAATCTCCTTACAAAAAAATTTTGGTTGAAAAAGGATTGGATCCCCTTAATAGTCTTGGGTTGTGGGATCCTACCAACAGAAACTAATCTCTCAAGGTGAATTATAATACCATTTTATGAAACTATATGACCTAATAACTTCCCCTTTATGACCCCAAACATACACTTCTTTGGATTAAGGGAAATTCTATATTCTAAAGCTCTGAAAAAAATCAATATGTGAACAATGATCCTCAACATTCAAGAAATTAGTTAAATCATCTTGATAGATAATCATTAGAATGTTAATCAATATAGCAAAGGTTGCATACATTGTTATCTAAAATGTAGTATAGGCATTCGTTAGACCAAATTCAATCTAATAAACACACATGTAACCCAAGGTGTTGTGAATGCAATCTTATATTTCTAAGAATCTTAAACCTTCACTTGGTTGTATCTAGAAAATCCATCCATCATTAGTGATAATCACAACTTGTCACCTTCTACAACATTGCTTTCATATAGGGCAAAGGATAATTGTCTTTCAATGAAGACACATTCAAGTTATTGAAGTCTACACAGAATATAATATCTCCATTATTCTTTCCAATAGGAACTAGTTTTGGTAGCCAAGTGGAATATCTAATTGGATTTATAAACCCATCATCTTTGAGTTTCATTCATTCTTGTTGCATATTTGGAGCTAGTGTAGGGTTCATTGGTCTTTTTTTGTCTAGATGGTTTTCATTAGGCTTAAGGGATATTTCATGTTTAAAAAATCCTAGATGTAGGCTTTCAAGTCATCATCAGACCATGCAAAACTATGTTTGTGTACTTTCTTAATAGAGATATTAACATTGTTCACACTTTGGGACACAAGTTTTTTTCCAATATAAACTTTGTGAAGAGAAGGACCACTACCTAGGTTTATCTCCTCTAAGTCCTTTTCATGAACAAGTGTTGTTTTAGCAATATTTCTATCATTCCCATTAAACATCCTTTTTAATGCCACTAACCCCTTGGGAATTTTTTTTTTTTTTCAAATTGAATAACTTCATTCCAAAATAGAGCCTCCTTCCCATCAATGACCTCAACCATCTTTTGAAAATTAATTTCCTGCTTATGGTTGTCATTAATGCACTGTAAGAAAATTAACAAATCTTTGTCATCATTGAAAACCTACCAATTTTATTTATTATTTGTGACTAATGGCCTTTCCAATATTTAAATTATGGAAATCCTGGCCAAGGTCATATCATTTGGTTTGAATGCTATATTAGCGAAAAAATCTGCCATGAGATTTTTTGTTCTTTCTATCCAATCAATACATAATGCATCAAAAAGCTCAATGGTATCCCAAATAATATCTCTATAATATTTAATCCTTTTATTTTTAGAAGCATTTTTCCTCTAAATTATAAAACAATTAATTTTGAGTCCCCTGAAACCTTGAGTTTATTAATCCCATATTTCACAACCATATTTAATCCTAGTAATAATTCTTCAAAATTTGTTACATTATTTGTGCATTCAAATTTCAAAGAGAAAGAGTATTTGAAATATTTACCATTTTGAGATATAAGGATCACTCCTACTTTTGATCCTTCTTTAGAACATGCTCCTTCAAAATGCACCAACCACAAATCATTATCCTTAGGAACTATTTAAACCTCCTTACCCAAATGGTTAGATTCCATTTCCTAAGGCTATGACCTCTCAATTTTAAAATGATCTATGTTAGTACTAATGAAATAAACCTCTTCAATATGTTCATGATCCTCTACAAGAGTTGGAGACCTTCTTTAGCTATCCAACCTATCAATATCGCTATTTATGGGAATCAAGGTACATGATTAATCCATATGCATAATCCCTCCAACTATATCACACCATTTCCTAGATAAAAGCATCCCATGCTAAACTACGATGTCAACCATTGTGATGTTCATACAAATTTTTCTCTCAGAAAATACCTAGTTGAAACTCAAAATCCTTCATGATTCTTATAGCAGGGACCTCTCTTGAGTCCATAGAAAAACATGTTCCATATGCTTTACTGACTTGTAATCCAAGTTCATTCTTGATTGACAATGGCATCACAATAGTTTATGTTCCTAAATCTATCAGACAATTTATTACCATTTTTTTTTATCAGTAATGTGACATAAAATGGATCAGTCTGGTCAGGACACTTAGTTAAATTGGTTCCAAAACAAACTTTAGGTATTTCAAAATTTTGATAAGACACCTCAATTTTATTTACCATATTTTTTACCTTCTCACATTGTTCATTGGTCACCTTGGGGTTTGAAGGATATTTTGTGGCATTATTGATTAGAGACAATTCCTTTTCTTTGTGCTCATCTATTCTCATCATCTCCAATAATGGAATATGTTGGTAAACAAATTTATTGTTGCAGTTTTACCATGAAAAATGACCTTGAGTTTCCTTTTTGAGCAATGACTAATAAACCAACAGTTGGAGAGATCGATATTGGGTTAGTAGTCTTCCTATGAATTTTAGAGGTAGAGCTCCCTTGTATGATGAAATTTGGGTTTTTAAAAGGTATACTTTAACAAGTGTGTAAGAGGGAATTGGATCAACAGAATTACAACGATGAAAACAAATGAATGAAATCAAAACAAGATAAATCCCAACCTACTCATGAAATGCTATTGTAAATCAATGAATTCAATAAACAATGTTAGCATAAATGAGAACATAAAAAAATTCAAAAAATTATACTTTTACCATCCCATATCGGAGTGTGTTCATATTGATAATGGATGTTAGGTTGCTTGATCAATACAAAGCCTCCATTGTTGTTAAAAGCTTCAAAGGTAGTAGTAGTGGTGATTTCAAATGCAAATGTGCTAAATGTGCTTCAATGGCCAATTTGACATCACCTCTCCACAAATTCTCCAAATTATTTTGATTTTTTTATAGAAGAAATAAGGTTGTTTTATAGATTTATAGATTTCAGATGAACGATTGAGATGCAACAATGAAAGATCGTGATCAACAGTTGAGAACCATTGAGAGGAAATAGATTGATCGGTCAACTCCTCTGATTGAACCAATTAAGGATTTTAATTGAATAATAAGCGGGATTAGATTGAATGATTCATGGGATTGAAGAAATCAAATTGAGTGTTTAGTGGGATTGAAGAAATCAAATCAAGTGTTTAGTGGGATTAGCAGAATTGGTGGAATTGGGAAATAGATTGAGAAATCATTGGTCATGATTTATTCAATCAAGATATATGAGGATGTATTAATTAATTTTAATAATTAATTAATGTTTGAGAGGAACGTGCAAGTTGTATTTGACTTTAATAAATAAAGGCATATTTATTTATTTGACCATGTTTTATTTATTTGCTATCTATTGTAGGAATGTTTTATCCGTTAAGACATATGTCAAGATGTTGATGATTATTTTCAAAAGATAGGGTAGTTAATACTTAGGCATTTTTTTAGTCCGATGATCTAATTGTTTTGTTTCTTTTCTTGGAAGTTTTGGATTTCTCTATTTTCTTTGTTTGTTGATTATGTTGTCAAAGGGTGAGGGCGATGATTGTTTATTATGAATGGAAAGTTTATTATGCATAGGTGATAACATAGATATAATTTTTGAGATTTTTTGAATTTTTTTGTGCTTTTGGGGTTATTTGATGTTGTTTTGACTTTTTTTGAGAGTTTTGGAGACAATTAGGGGTACCTAAAGTGACTGACCTAGTGCCTTGGGGGTTCATCGATGATGAAATTACCTACGTGATGAACGCAAAGACGTCGTAGTTCAACTATATTGAGTGACACTATTTTTTGGAGTTTTCTGAATTTTTACAAATGTTTTTGGATTTTGATAAGATATTTGAATGTTTTTGAATTTTTGACCAAGTTTAAAGACCAAGAGGGACACCTAAAGGGAATGACCTAGTGCTTTGGGGGCTCATCGATGATGGCCATACCTACGTGCAAGCTCAGATTTAATGTAGTTCAACTTATTTTGACTCAATGTGGCTCGTCTAAAGATACACTATGATGTTTTTTGGGATTTTTTATGTTTTACAACTTTATTTTGGATTTTCATGATTTTTTGGATTTTTTTTAATTTTATTTTGATAGTTTTTTGCAAGTGATGGGATTAACAAGGATCCAATCTGCTACCAGGTTCAGGAGGTTACCCCCAATTTAGAATAGGATTACATTTTATTAGGGATATGTGGATAAAATAGATGGTGGATAGAGATGGTGCAACAAGGTTTAACACTTGATCAGTTATCGAGCCATGGTTGGGTGCACATTTTATTATGCGACTTTGTTTTGGATTTTGATTGTTTTTCAACTATTTTTGGGGTTTTCATGATAATGATCATATGGATGAATGATGAAGAGGTATTAGTATGTAGGGATATCAATAGTCTTTTGAGATCCTATTGATAGCCAAGCTAAAATCGATCAATCTAATTGAGTAATTGTTGATAATGATAACATTTTTGAGGATACAGAACAATGTAAGGATAGTGTTGTCAAGATAAGAACAACACAAGGATTTCTCGAAGGATGCATCCCAAGATGATGATTGATTGATCAAATAACGATTGATCGAGATTTTTAGCCAGGATAGGAACATGATTGTTGAATGTTTTGATACCACGTTGAATCATCAACAAGATGCAACTGATATGGATTGTTTGAAGTGTTTGATATGGATTGCTAGAAGACATAGATCAAGATTTATTTTGAAGTAAGATGTAAGTACTTGTCCCCCATTGTATAGCAATTTAGGGAATCCAATGGGTGGGTGCATGGATAAATGAATGGATATGTAAATTATGCCAAGGATTATCATTTGATAGGATAACATGTTCAGATAAAGTATGCCCCTTTGGACAATGCCTTCATGGATCAGATAACGTGGGATAGGATAGGATCAATGATAGTGACCCATGTCAATATGTTTACCATAAGCAAGTGTGGAGTGTACACCAAACCTTTTCCAAGATCAAGATAAGTTGGATTTGGATAGAAAAATGGGTTGGATGAATGGTTTGTGGATTTATTATGGATAATATGGATGGATGATGGATGAAATGTTGTATTTTATTATGAATAGGCTGAGATACTTCCACCTAAAATGGTACACGTAGATGTTCAATTCTACACATGATGCTTGTTTGCCAAGTTTTCATCATGGCACTTGTCCAAAGCACTACCGTAGTGGTTTTCGTTGGAGGACAATTTTTCTCTTGGCTATTTTCTTGATTTTTTTGTCACACAAGATGCCTGTTTACCAAGTTTTCATCATCATGATTTTTTTGAAATATTTTATGCTCATGTTGAGCTTCCTGGTGGTGCTAATGTAGATGTTGTTGGTGCTAATATAGGTGTTGTTGTTGTCATAATGTGCCAACAATATCCTTCTTGGAGGATTTTTTTTGCTAAGATACAGGCACTTGAATGTAACCCTTGATTATTCTTATCTTCTTTGTTGATACCAGAGTTAACCTTACCTAGATGTGTAGATCACGCGATAGGGTGCCCTTAGAGTCCTTATGATAAAAATTTGCTGCTAGGACACGATCAATGTGAGATTTGGATATCATGGATGTCGAAGTGGATGATGGAATGTGTTGAGGGATATGAGATTCAGATGGATTGGTCGACAATTTGAAATTTTTGACTTTCCAAACTTGGGAGGACGAGCAATGATGGGTGGATATGGAGATTTTATTAGGACCAACTACTTCATATACTTTGTAGGTTGCTCTTGAAGCTTTATTTTGTATCGCTAGACATTTTTGATGGATGAACAACCCCTTTTTATTTTTCCCCATATTTTCTTTGATTAATGGAGTTTGATAGGGATGATTTTCTTGCTTTTTCTTTGGTATCCATTTGTATTTTCTTTTTCCATTTTTTTTACTGATTATTTTTATTTAATGACTTGTTCTATTCTTTGATATAATTTTTTTTCTTGTTGTTAGTCCCAATTAGAGGGTTGAAATATGCATGGATAATGATTCATGATATGGCTAGTTGTAGCATTGGTAGCAGTTTCATCATAAGGACTCTTCGTGCTCTCTATGTTGTTGTTTGCATTAAATAAAGTTGCCCCAGTATTATAGAGGTATCACTGATATGTTTAGATTCCTTAATTGTTGAATAACCAATACCTTGATTCTTAGGATTGTCAATAATTTGCACTAGTTCTAGGATACCCTGTTCATGTAGGCCTAATCCTCTGCCTTGACAATGCATTTGTTGAATTTATTTTTTTGCAATAGGATATAATTTATTTTGGAAATAAGGTGCTAATTCTTCTTTGCTATGTTGTGGATCTTCAAATGCGATAGCTTCTTCATTGGTAAGATAGCTTGCTCTAACAAAGGTAAGTGATCCAAGATTATAAGTGATAGGACCCTCAATATGTGGGATAACTTCCTGGTTGATATCTTCGGGTTGATCTTCAAAGGATGTTTCTAATTCACAATCCATGTAGAAGTCTTCTTCATGATCCACTTCTTCTTGTTCTTCAAAGGATGTTTTTTATTCACAATTTATGTAGAATTCTTCTTCATGATCAATTTTTGGTATGTCTATGGATTTTTCTATGCCTTGATCATGTGTAAAGATGTTAAGAGTAGGAGACTCTTGTTCATTGTTAATGAAGTTGAGACTAAGAGACTCTTGTTCCTTGGTAATAATGTCAAGAGTATGAGACTCTTGTTTTAGATGAAGATAATCTACATTTCCTTTAGGAGTAAACATCTCATGGGTAGATATAGGAGTGGGTGTTATATGGATATGATCATTCTTTGTGAAATCTTGTATGGATTGGAAGATACCCATTAAAACATTTTAGTATGGATATGATGCAAAATTTATTTCTGAAAATATGAATCCTTATCAAATTATGAGAATGAGAAAATAAAATAATTTTATTTTCTTTAAATGTTGTCATATTTCTCTACTTCAACTTTTTATTTTTCTTTCTAGTCAGCACCTTGTCTCTTATTAGTTAACTCCATCTCATTTTGGAAACAAAATTTTCCCTTATCAATTAACTACTCTTTCTTTTGGAAACTTCATTTTATAACTATGCATAAATTAGTAAACTTCATGTGCACTTTATCCACCTTTTTAAATTAAAAATTCGTTATTATCCTCTCATGAGTTAGAATGGAAACTTTTCTATTCTCCCTTCCAATCTTGTCTATTGATTTTACCATCAAATCCTAACTGTCATTCAAGCATACATTTCCTATAAATACAACCCTTCAATCTCTTTCAAGGGGATGATAAAATTAAGAATCTTCAAAATGATTATTTTTCATCTTTTTTGAGATTTTTCCTTGCATGCAATT
Source organism: Sequoiadendron giganteum (assembly GCA_007115665.2). Lineage (NCBI taxonomy): Eukaryota > Viridiplantae > Streptophyta > Pinopsida > Cupressales > Cupressaceae > Sequoiadendron > Sequoiadendron giganteum. Next base: position 28,514,730 of record CM021107.1, on the reverse strand, counting down.
CTAAGGGTAGCAATTTCTTGGGAAATGATAGGGAATAGAAGAAGGAGGTTTATCTTTCTTGTTGTAGAGAAGAGCAAGGACTTGGAAGGGCTGAAGATTGGATCAATCTCCCTTATAAAAGAACTCTATTTGAAGAAGAATAAATTAAATTTTATTTCATTGAAAAATGTATTGAACTTTGTGTTGAATTTAAGTCTTAAATCATTTTTCCTTTATTAGAGAAAAAAAATTACTTAAGAATTAAACACAATATAAAAGATTTTAAAACATGATTTTCTTAAATGCCTTTTAACTCAATCAATTTCACTTTAATTATATTTTTACATTTCCTTTAAAAATTCAATTTTGTGTTCTATATATATATACACAATAACAATTAAATTAATCAACAATTTTATTTTTTAAAATATATATAATTAAAATTTAATATAGATTGCAATTAATATATATAAATAAATTAATAAATATTAAAAAATAATTTAATAATAAAAAAATAAAAAAAATAAAAAAAATTTAATGATAATTTTTTTATTGAAAAATTAAATTAAACAAACCTGCTTACACAAGTCACAAACCTCCATAGTTCGTAGGCCCATGAAGCGGTTGTGGCTCCTTTATAGAGTCGTAGTACCCTTTATGGGGTTTTTATTTAATAACAATAAATTAAATTAAATTATTATTTAAAAAAAATTAGTTAATGATTTATTTAGATTTTATAAATAGTTAATTTTAAAAAATAAATTTCGGATATTTTATTTTAAATTTATTTCAGATTTTATAATTGATTAATTTAAATATATTTAATTTTTTAATTTCAGTTATTAATTTAATTTTAATTTAGTTCAAAATTTTATAATTTGTTAACTTAAAATATTTAATTTCTTAATTTTAGTTATTAATTTATTTTTATTTAAGTTCAGATTTTATAATTAGTTAATTAAAAATATGTAAGCTAAAATTTTAGTAAAATTAATAAATGAAAAGAAAAATATATTTATTAATATTTTTTTTGATTGGTAAACACTTTCTGACTAGAGCTATGAACCAATGAGGCCACATACAAGGGACCTCATACTGATATCTCCATTTATCCTCCTCCCTCCTCCTTGCCACCTTTGGCCTTCGGATCTCCTCCCTCTACCTCCTTACTCCTTCTCACCCTTCTTCCTCCTCTCCTCTTCTTGTACCGCTCTACCTCTTCTTTCTCCATCTCTACCTTCACCTCGCATCTCCTCCCAACCTCCTGTCACCAACACCTTCAACCACCTATTGATGTCACTCCACCTCTGGCTATTCTCCTCTTTGGGCCAACCTCCTCCCTGCTTAATGTCACCACTCATCCATCATTACTCCTCATGCCATCTTCAACCAGCCATCTGTCGAGCACCTACACGCCAACTATGAGTGTAGAACTGCCAAATTCCACCGCATCTTCCTATCACCTTTGACCATGCAACCGAATCTGGTCGTCCTCCATCCTTTGTTCTCCATCCACTAGCCAACGATCTCCTCCTTGCACCAGCATTCTCCTCCATTCTCCCATCCACTGGTGGGATTCAAACACTTGACAGTAGTTTCACTACTACTTTCATCTTGTCATTGCACTGCGAGGTCATTCCCATATAATTATTAATATTAATTTATAAATGAAATTATATATATATATATAATATTTTCCTTATTCTTTAAGAAAATGAATTATAAGTATATATAAGTTAATTTTTGGAAAATTAGCTTTAGCCAATCTTATTGAAAGTTTAAGATTATTTATTTTTTTATTGGTTGAAAATAAATTATTTCTCAAAGAAGTTACTTAATTTGAAATCTTACATTTAGTTAAGGATTTTACAACAATAAATTTAGTGTCTTGTATTTTTCCTTAAGGACAAAAAAATAAAGAAAGAAAGAAATCTATTTAGTAGATTACATGCACCCAATTAAAACAATGTCCAATTTCAAATAAGTTTAGTTTATTTAACTTTTAAAAGGAATTGATATTTTTTTCAAAAATTAGCAAAGTGAATTAGTAATCAAAAAGAATTTAGTTAAACTTAATTATTTTGCAAAAAAAAAAAAAAAATTGTATTTCAAATTGAGAGCAATTTAATTTAGCTTTGCCTTATTTAAGATCAAATTTATGTCTAACTATTTTTTATTTAATTTTATAGGTAAGTGTTGTCAAGGGGACAACTACCATAGAATAAAGTTCTAAAAAAAAAGAATAAATGCATGCCCTTGCCAACAACGGTGCAACAACAAAAACAAAGTTGTACTCTCCAAAACCAACCCTCCTAACCTAACAGAACACGCATCAACCCAAAACTGGGTGTGCCCACAAATTATACCTCCAAAGTGCCTTCTTTCTCAGTGGATCTTAGGGCCATTGGATGTCTTTTTTTTTACGATGGAGTTTTCTTTCTTCACCTCAATCCAGGCCGGCTCGACATTTGAGGAAGAAAGCTGACCCGAGCACGAATCTGCCAGAAAGGATAAACTAGGATTACAATCAACAATAGTAGCCACCGACAGAGGAGAGGGAGCAGAATTTGAGACTTCAAGGATGAAGGAGAAGAAAAGAAAGCATCATCTAGCAAAGGAACTAGTGCAACCAAAGATCTTGGGCATCTTCCACCACCAAGAGGGAAGGGATCGGAGTACGAGCAATTTTCTAAAGAGGGAGTGAAGGTACTAACATTCTTTACATAAGGAGAAACAACGTAATGTTTGGACTCAACCCCAACCCACCAAGAGCGATTGATGTTTGGGACAGCACTAGCATTCTCCCCAAACTGGCGTTTACCACATTGTGCAGTAACATGTTCTGTAGAAAATCAAATCCTACATCGGAATGATATCTTTTCATAATCTATTGGTTGGCGCCATTGTCTTTTTCCAACATTGAGAAATATTTATGCAGGGAGAGCCTTTGAAACATCCATTTCTACACATAGGTGAGAAAAAGTCAAATTTTCATAGTTGATTGTTTCATTGGAGATGCAAAAGTATTTCCCCAAGCCATTGCCAATCGCTTTCAGACAGTCAATTTCCCAAAATTGTAATGGGAGGTAAGGTAGATGAACCCATAAAAATGCAAATGAGAATGACTCAGTGCGCAGATCAAATGTGGGGGACCAAGGTTTCATGCACAAAAATTCCCCATGGAAGAACCAAGGACCAGTTTTTAGCACCATTTATTTGTCTTCAATAGATTCAAATTCTAGGATAAAGAACCCTTTTGCACATGGGTAAATTCAGATTTCATCTTCTAGGTAATCCTTCCATTTTTCATCAATCCAAGAGTGGAGGTCACATAGTTTAGGCCATACCTTAGTAAATCTACAAACCAAGGCGTGATCTTGCAAATAGTCTTCTCTGTCACAGACAAGGCCGTCAAGACTGATCTCAGGGGTAGAGGATTGACGAACGGAAAATTGAGGATGCAAAGAGGCTCCGTTGTGACGTAAAAGGGGCTCGAATTTTTCCTTGATGGGGGATAGACCAACAAACCCTGACCCATGAAAACCCTTACGCAGAGAGGAAGGTCGAGCAGAAAGGGCATCGGTGAATCTTTTCCGCTTGCAACCAACACCATCAAGGCACAGACCCAAAGAGCCATCCAACACAACATTACCAAGACTAGCACAACCGTCTTCCCAACCCACATTATTAGCCAATGGAGACCTAGCAATTCGCACGAGAATGCCATCTCCGCCACACTCCTGGTCACACATAGTTTAAGAAATAGATGAAACCGAGGGAGAGCCAGAAATGATGAACACATTCGCCAACTTCACCCCCTTAGAGCACCATCACCATGGTTTTTTGCGGAGCAGGGCACGCCAGAAGTCAGAGCTGATTCAGGAGTTTTCGGAGCAGACATTTTTTTTTTAAATTTATGTCTAACTATTTTTAAAAAAAAAAAAATTATTAGACTGCAGGAATCGGGTAGCACGACCCCCTATAAACTGCAGTGCGCCTAGTAAACTTTTTAACGTGACCGGCGGCGCTGGCTTTTATGTCTAACTATTATTATCAAAAGATTACTTTAATTATTTCTAAAATTAGTAATGTCAAAGAATGTAATTTAGTTAGTATTGTTTTTAGCTATTTAAATTTTAATGATATCAAGTTTCCACAATCCATCTTGTTCTCTTTCAATGATTTCTAGATTAGATCGTGTGAAATTTTTTTGCATCAACGTTTCGGATCACACTCTGTGATCCATCATGGATGAAAGCAAAGAGTTGAAGGAGAAAAATTAATGGATTTGTGATCAATTAATGTTAATATTTAACTAATATTGCTCTAGTTCATTTTCTTTGCAAAGTAAATTGGTAATGTCAATGCAATTAATTTAATTCTATTCTCTCAAGTAGTTAATATCATCTTGGATTATTTGTTAAAATTAATGATAGTCAACTTTCTTTGAAAGGGAGAATTATTAAATGATTAATATTGTGTTAATTTCTTCAGTTTGCAAAATTAGTATTCATTATCAGGGTGGATTAGTATCTTATGTTTAGAATCACTTTCTAAGTATATGATGATTTAAATTATTTAATTCTCGTACACTGTATGCTCTCACCTCACCCATAATGGGATCTTGGTGATTAGAAAGTGGAAGGGAAGTTGTTATTTTTACACAAAATAAATTAGTATATTGTTTCATGTAAATGCTAATTTTATTAATTAGAGTTGTAATTCTCGTACACCATATGCTCTCACCTCGCCATAATGGGATCTTGGTGATTAGAAAGTGGAAAGGAAGTTATTTATTTTTGTAATAATATGTTAGTGTTTCAATTTCTATCAATTAAATTTTATAATTCATTTCATAATTCAGTATCGTCTTAATTCTTCCACAATAGCAATGACAAAATTAAGTGTTAGAATAAACTAGTATTTATTCTTTTTCATAAAAGTATTTTATTTCCAAGAAGTAATTAGATTTTATTTCCTTTCTTAGATAGAAAAATTTTAATCGAGAGTTGAAACCAAAATTTAGCAGCGTTTGGTATCAAGGGTGCCTCTAGCTCACGTTTACGGGTAATGTCAGTGAATGCTTGAACAACTGCATCCATAGCCTAACACAACGACGTCTATGGCATCATCTCTTTAAATTTTCGGGGAGTAATAAGGAACATTTGATGGTATTAAAATCCAAGAACAGGTAATCTCTCTTGGATCGATAATTTAATAAGATAATTTTAAATGAACAAAAATTTGTTGGTTCAAAACTAGTAAACCCCATCATAGGATTCGATGGAATTTCTTTAATATTGTTATGTTAATTAAAAGGTAATTGTATCTAAAATGGTTTCAAGGGATATGATATTTTAGGAACTAGGTTTTAGATGTTTAGGAAACAAGTAATAGTCATGAAGACTATTTACTTATTTTTATTGCTTCCCTTCGTGGGTAGCAGTCACAAAGAAATTTTTTGGGGAAAATGGACCCTATAAAGGGTTATGTACCACAAAACAGTTCACATCAAACTTAAATTAGAAAATGAAACTACATATTTTACGCCTTGATCCTGTTTGGAAGCGGGGTATGTAGACAGTCTGGGAAAAGAAGGACGCTCCCAATACCTCAGGCATTCAGGGATGGGGTTTAGGGCACACCTAAGAAAGATAATGCTAAATAAATTAGCCATACAACATTTATTCAATCAAGTAAATTATCTAATTCAAGGGAAGGGGAGAATATCCTAATCTAATATCAAGATAAAATATATTCCCTATGAACTACAATGGAATGTTCGATTTCCTTGAAAGGATTAGGCCAAAATTTTGAGGTGGGATTCAAGTCCTTAAGTGATTATCTTATATACTCCTATAGACGGACTTCGATGCACTTTCATTAGGAAGTATAGTCTTTAGAGTGTAATTCATATGAATCTAAAGTCTCTGGCTAGAGAAATTTACCCATCTTGTTTAATGGAGGGATGGTTTCCCATCTTGTTTGATGGATGGATGGCTATCATGTTTGATAGTTAGATGCCCATCCTATTTGATGGATGGATGCCTATCTTGTTTGATAGATAGATGAGTTCATGAGTATACAAGTGAATTAAACACTTAACAACTAAAGGTAAATAATAATAACAAAAATAAAATTGTGACATTTTTTTTTGGGATAATGGATTAGGTCTTTACACAAAACCCATTGAAGTTAAGAGACAAGCTCAAACAACCTCACATTTAGAATATTTTTATGATTTTTAAAATTTAGGCATGTATCTAAGACATGTGGGGAGGAAAATCACACATTAAGTAAGGGGCCCATTGAAGCAAATCAAAAAACTCTAAGCCAAAAAGGTGGAGGCCCTAATTTCATCAAAAAAGGGGAATGTGTTGAAAAACATAAACATTACCCAACCTCCACATTCATGGAACATAAAGCATTTTCAATTAGTTCGTTTAGAAAGAATCTATCTAGGAATGTATTTAAGAGAGTAATTTTCCTTGATTATTAATTGATTTATAAAAATAGCGATTGTAGTTGTATGTGTTGGGATCACGATGCAGTCAAGACTGGGGAACCTTATCAAGCCACCCAATCTTGCAGCCTAATCAATCCAAATTCTCAAACTCTAAATTTTTGCACATTCACTTAATTAAACCCATAGATTTATGCAAGTCATCTATATCATATTTAGTCTTCAAAGCCACTGGCAAGCTACAGACAAGGAACCCAAACTCTTCATTAACAAAACCTCATGAATGAATATTTCAAATCTGCTGCAAATATCTTTACTACTAGTAAAAACCATGAAAAGACACACATTTAATCCTCCACATATGCTCCATCTGCAACAACAATCATCTACTGGCAAGATTGAGAAAAAATATACAAAATTTCACCACAAACCTGTCACTTTCTATCTATCACTGTCCCATTCCTCTAAATCTTCTAAAATAGTTTTTGGGTTTTGTGCATCTCCTTCCCAAATTTCTAGAAAATTTTCATTTTGTTAACGTATGAGAAAAGTATGCCCTTTTCTAAGATTGGTCCTCTTAGTTACGAGTTCTGACTATCTTCCTCTACCATACCAGTCAACTTTTTTTCTTCTCTCTATTCTGAGTGTGGGAATTATGCATTCAGCCCCTTAATTGTTTTCCTTGTCAAAATTCAATCTTTTCCTAAATTGGCATCCACTATCTCATTCTTGCACCTCCACTTCCAAGCACCAAGCTTCACTAGCAATCATTTATTCCAATTTTTTTATTTTTGTTCATGGGAGTTACAAAGCAATAAAAAAAAATTCTAATCTGGGCATGGGATTTTTTTTCCCATATGCAATTTGAATTCACACCAAATGTATAAACATTGCATTTAAATTTCATGCCAAATAATAGTGTATGGATAGGGGTCCCATCCTAAGTTGCTAAAGGAGGAGGAAGAAGAAACAATTCATGCCTACAAGACCATCCAATGCAAACACACCAAAATATGCAAATTAAATAAAACCTTATTTTTTGTTGTGCAGGATAGCTCATGCACCTGGATGTTCCTACATCAAACAACCCAGGTACAAGAAATGTTCCATGATTCAAAACTCATGAACATTTAAAATTTTGGTGTTTGTTTTGGATCCACTTTTTTTTCTTTATTTTATTGAAATTTCTTCCTCACCCTACTCTGAACCTTCATGTCCTTCCCTCCTTTCATTCCTCCTCTCTTTCTTCCTCTTAATAAATTCACTTTTCTATGCCACAATTCATCTTCCCATTCTATCTCTTCATCTCCAATACCTGTATACAAATTAGATTCAACAAATTTATGGCAATCAATGAATTATACATTAGACTCACCTAATTCTCCTTCTTCCTCTTCTTTTTGTAGGCCAAAAAAATGGATGGGATCTAGTTGTAACTTAGCTTGTAACTCATTTTTTCTGCACCTAATTACTCCTCTTTCTTTACATTCTTTTATGATTTTTTTAAACAAAGATTGGCCTCAACATCACCATTAGTAGACTTAGAAAATTAATCAGTTACCTTTCTAATATCCTCTTTATTTGCTACTATAATATCATTTTCAAACTCCTCATATCCTCCCATTTTGACTAAGTCTTTTATATGCAAATCAACATCAAATAATTCACAAAACTCAAGTTTTACCTTCCTTCCTCTGTCAATACTAACCATTTATTTTCAACTGCTACAACTTGCATTAGTATGTCATCTTCTTCATTATTCTTTGCTACCTCTTCACCCCTTTACCTGAGACATTTTCTATGCAGCCTTCTTCACATTGTTGCCCTAAATTCTGAATCGTCTCCACATCCTCATGAAGAACAAACTTCATTGCAATTTGACTATTCTCTATCTCTACAACTTCATCTTCCTCTTTTATGGCAATACTATTCCTTACACTCATTTCCATATCCACAATTTCATTAAATTCCTTTGCAAATAACATAACATCAAACTCATTTTCAGAAATATCACATAAATAACCTTTTACCTATGTGTTTTCTGCTTCTCTACTGTTGTTCCAACTTTTTCTTCTTGATTGTCTGTTGCAATCTTGTTACTCTCTTCTTCTACTTCCTCCATTGCACTCAAATGTGCCATTTTCTTCAACATATTTATGTCTTTCGAAGGACAAATTTTTGCCCCAACTTCGTAGTCACTTACTTCAGCATATTCCTTTATCTTTTCTTCACACAAATCAGCATCAATATCTTTAAACAATACCTCTTTCTTAGCTATGAATTCATTCTTCTCTTCTTTATTATCCTCTTGCATGATGATCCCTTCCTTTTCAATACGATATGTCTCCACTATATCCTTTTCTTCACCTACATCCAAAATAATGTTAGGACCATAAAATAGGGAATTCATCTCTTCCCATCTTTATTTCCTTTGTTACCTCTCCTTCAAACAAATCTTCTATTTTCTTTTTCTCCTCTTTCTTTCTCCATTCCTTCTTTATGATTCTCTACTTTTCTTTCTTTTCTTTAACCACAATCATGTGGGCTGATCCCACATGTTCTTCTTTCCATGTCACTTTCATCATAGGGTTGCAACTCTTCATTTTCTCTTTCTTCTTTATGTTGTCTTCTTTGTCAAATCTTTGTTTCTCCTCTTTCTTCTCTTCACCTGCATACAAAAATTGACTTGCAAATACATTTTTGTTAGAAAAATAATGGGACTCCTTCATGCCCACATATTCCTCTTCAACCTTCTTATATGTTGCCACTTTTACTAGTGCAATTTCGTTCTTCTTTTTTGCAATCACAAATTTATCAAGGAAGTAATATCTTCCCAAGGCTACCACTCTAGCCTCAATCTTCTTTAATTCTTCAAAAGCCCATTTTGTAAACCTCTTTTCTTTCCACTCTTCCATAGGTAAAATCCCCACAAGCCTTCTCATGACCCATCTTGTCCTTCTTTAAAGACATCTCTAGAGACTCACAAGTCCCTCCACAATTACAAGTTCTCCTTGCAACAATCTCTCTCACTTCAGGGTGTCAACCCTCTACAATCACAGGTCCTCCCTACAATAAACTCACTCTTGCTTATCCTCTACCCAGTAGATGGTTTTTGGAAGACACGCCTCTCTCTCGTGCACCTTATACCTAGCCTTAACCTCTACTAGAGGATAACATCTACAAACTTATTTCAACTCTTCCTACCAATCAATTGCTGAAATACTTTCCAACCAATCAACCTGCTCTTATACCATTTGATGTAGTCAAGATCGGGGAACTTTATCAAGCCACCCAATCTTGCAGCCTAATCAATCCAACTTATCAAACTCTAAATTTTTGCACATTCATTTAATTAAAACCATAGATAAATCCACTAAAATAACATTCAAAACTCACGTAGACAACAACAAGATTTATGCAAGTCATTTATCTCATATTTAGTCTTCAAATCCACTAGCAAGCTACATTGACAAGCAATAGTAGAATGATGCCTTGATTAGTTGGATAAATGAGTGAAGCATCAAGCCTCACATACAAACACATGTGCATGATAGAATATAGGAACTAGAAATGCATTCATCAATCATAATCTAGGGTTAATGATTGAACAAAAATATTCATTTATATAACCAAAAGCATACATAGCAAAGCATACTTTAGTAATCCATGAATAAATAAAGTGAACCCATATATTCCATTAGAAAGATTAGAATCAAATACACTTTGATAATTTTTTGCAATTTTTGCATGCATCAACTAACTAATACAACACCAAGCAAGAAAATATTTATTTGGGAACATGTATGACATACCAATTCCCTAAATTCACCTAGACACATATGAAGACACTTGTTTTATTAAGATACACACATGAGGACACTTGTGTTATGAAGGCTTGCATACCAACTCATGGCCCGTGACCGCAAGGAAAATTGATCTAAAAACTTCCCTTTGTCAAAGACAAAATTTTCAAATGAATTGCACATGAATAGACTAGTAATGTGATCCAAGAGTAGCTATAAAATAGGGTAGATCATATGATCCTACAATAACACATGAGAATAACTATATAACTATACAACCATGAGCGATGTGAATAATATGCATGCTCCACCTTACTATTAGATTTTTCTTGAGCATATATGGCAGAACCATGTACATATCAATTAGCTAAATCAACAAACAAAGCAAGGCTCATAAAAAGACAAAAATCTTGGAATATCATGTCCACAATTTCATATTGACCACATACATCTCCATATGAGTCGAGAACAAAAACAAAGGCCTAAAACTCATATGGAAAAGAAGGAAAACCCTAATCCAAATATTAACTCAAAATATTTGCACAAGAATATAGAACATGGGGAAAATCAAAAGAAGAAAAAAGTTCTTCTAATTGCCCCTCAATTGAACAATGTTCATCACCCTCTATTGAGTGATAACCAATGCTACAAATAAGAACACTAAAATTGTTTCTCTTCCTCACTTTCTTGTAAAGCTTCACTCAATTCTCAATCAGAGAAAACATTCTCAAGTGCAAGGCATTCCTCACATGAATCAAATCTTACTTTTATCTTATTTTTTGGTTGCACTAAAATCTCTTGTAGTTTTGAGACATTCGTAGCTTTAACTTCTTTATAGAACAACCTGTGCCAAATTCAGTCTCCATGTCATGGATAACTACTTTTTGCATGTGCATGGGTATCTTTTAGAATGAAAAATTTAGATGGTCTTTGAACCATTTAAGGCATGTTTCCTTCAATCTATTCACAATTTTTTTTCCAACATCTATCATTCAGACTTCCTCTGAAACCACATCGTATTCTATCTTGGTATCGTAGCTACCAATGTAAGATGAAAAACATGACGTGGTGGAAGAATTCTATGTCCCAAGAGTGGTTGGGACATTGGAAGTCTTTGCTCCCTATTCTACATTCTTAGAGTTTATTATTATTGATTTCCTCCTGGATCTTTTTCTCGATCCAGGACTAGTTGGGGAATCAATTGAGTATTTTTGTAGAGCAATAATCAAACATCATGCAGCAGTTGCACAACATTTAACTAGCACATGCCTTAGTAAAGATTGAAGATATACACTGGGAACCTACTCTTGAACGTTAGGCTAGTGAACTGAGGATGTAGTTTTTGTTAGTTTAATTTATGTTATGTTTTTAAGTCAAATACTTCATGGCTCATCTCAACCCTTTTTAATGTATATGTAATGGGTTTTAAAGACATGAAAGTTGTTGTAAATCAGTTAAAGACTTTTTCAATGGTTATCTATGCCATGTAAAATCTAGGACTTAGAGTTTTTCTATAAAGATGTAATTTCTAGAAGCAAAAGATAAGTGCAAAATAGTAATGTTATGTTGTCAAATATGATTTTTGAATACTTATGAATAAAGAAATTACCTTATATCCATTTATGACTTGTTGAGTTATGAGAAATTATTTGTAATGGATGAACTTTTGAATCAGCTGTGTATGTGATCTGAGAAAAACCATAGTAGCCCACAAGCTGGCCACTCGAGGGAGGTTGGATAAAACAGATGAGTATTTACTTCCTATCATTTCATTGAATGCATGTTAAGTAGAAGTTCAGTTTCTTGCATGTGATAATCTTATAAAAATTGTTAATGCAGCCATTAGAGAGTCTGAAGTTCTAGAGTACTTGTTGTTTGTTCTTTCCGTAGTATGTTAGTCGTCATAAACTGTTACTTGTAGTAATTAGATGTTTCCAAGTTTATTTGCAAGCCTTGCTACTTCCGTAGTTCACATGCTTTTTAGTTTAATTATTTCCATGCTTTCTAGTTTAGTTGTCATGCTTTCTAAGTTAGTTATCTTATGCTTTCTAGTTTAATATTTCTGGTTTTCTTAGAATAAATTGTTTTGAAGTTAAGTAGTTAGACGGCCTTAGACTAAAACTAATTTCAGTTGTCTTTAAGAAACCACAAAATCTAAAAAGACTTATCTAAGTTGTCTTCTATTGCAAACTGCCTTGGACACTACCTGGTCGACTTATTGATGTTTTATATTATAAATTAATGGGACCTAATGACAACCTATCACTATTTGGCACCGTTGTCAGGGACTAACAGCCTTTTTGCTTAAGTGTTAATAGGAGACATTTGAATACCTCATTTTAGGCCAAAGTACCACCTCTGGGTTTCTTTTTTGCATGGTCAAGAAAAGAGGCCCTCATAGATGATTTATAACAAGGACCCCCCCCAAAATACATTCCAATCATACCTAGGGAGGCCCAAGGATCAGATGACCATACTATTGAAGAACTATTTGAGCCTAATCCACCAAAGCCTTTCCACTATTTATCTGAAGATAAACTGGTAGAACAACCTGTCATAGAGGAAATTATCTTTGAGGAGCATTTACTTATCCTATTACTTTGGATGTAGATGATGATACTGCGATGAAAATCCCCAACTTTCCTTCCAACTTTTTGTGGCTTGTCCTCGGAAGACCCAAACCAATTTCTTTTTGAATTTAAGGTCCTGTGTCAAAATTATGACTATAAAAATGATAACCAGAAACTAAAGCTCTTTCCTTCTACTTTGAAGGATTCGACCATGCGTTGGTTCATGGTATTAGGTTCTGGGAGTATTACATCTTGGGGGGAAATGGAGAATGCTTTCTTGCAAAAATACCAAAGCTATTGTAGGGTGAGTGATCGTAAGGAGGAGTTGTTTAAACTTAGGCAAAACGAGGATGAGAGTTTAGAGGACTATCTAGATAGGTTTCTTTTCTTGTCTAAACGATGTCAAGAAGAGGCTATTAGTGTTGAGATTCTCAAGACTATTTCTTAAGGGACTTGATGATGATGCTAGAAGAAGTCTTGATCTGATGGGAAAAGGTGACGTGTCTCAATTAGCCCTTGAGGAAATATGTGAGTTGTGTCAGAATTTCTCCCGTACTCGTGGAGGAATCCGTAAAACTAATCTTTTAAAAGGCTCTAACGAGATAGGTAAGCTCTGTGAAGAAATAGAAAATCTTAAAATGGACATACTCATTCAACTGAACACTACATTAGATGGCATACAATCTAAAACTCGCAACTCTGAGACTTTGTCAATCTATTGTCCTAGGTGTCGATACAAACACCTTTTTTGCGAGTGTCCTTTAGAAAAGGTTAATGTTTGTCAACTCTATGAGCAAAACCATCATACCAACCGGTGTGAGCTTCTTACTGACCTCAAGAATACGAAGAAAAAAACTACTTAAGTTGAAGAAGAGATAAATGCGTTAAACCAACGCCGGGGAGGTAACTTCTCTTATGGACAAAATTTCAACCCTGCATGGAGACCACAAAATAACTGGGTTAGTAATCAATGGACTCCATCCTGGAATCAGCCACCACCTCCACAACCTAATTGGGGAAATCCTTATTGGGGACCCCCTGAATGGGAAAATCAAACATGGGGAAGTCAGCAATGGCCAAACCAATTACAACAACAATGGTACCAACAACATACTGCTCCTCAATGGAATTAGAGACAAAATCAATTTTATACTGGGCCTAAGAGGAATCAACAATAGAATTTGTTACCGCCATCTTAGAACCTACCTCAGAATGAGTAGGTAAATCAACCTCAGCTTCCAGTACAACCACTTCCCAATCCTAAGAACAATCGATAGAATACGTCGGTCTACTCTACTAAACAAGATAATGTTACCAGACTTAATGCAATACATTGTGGAAATGTTCAGTTGCACTCTAGTAGAATACTTCAACCACCAACCATCGAAGAAATTATGGATGAACCCATGCCTAAAATTCATGCAAAGGATACACCACCCAATCAGACCACTCTTACAAATGATACTGCGCCTTCTCCAACAACAGGAGCTACTGACTTACCTCAGGAGAAGGAAGGTCAGTCTTTGAATGAACACAGAAATGATACCACTTCAAAAGAGAAAATTCATGCACCATTTCCAGAACATCTAAAATCAACAACTCCGAAAGGTACTCCGAAAATGTCTTTGACTTCTGAAATTGCATTAATTCAAGAAATTAAGCCACTACAAATAGAAATTCCTTTGCTGAAAACAATAAAGGAAATTCCTGAGTTGAACCAGCTAATCAAATAGGTGTGCATTAAAACACTGGGGAGGAAGCCAAAGAAAATAAATATTGTTCACATTGATGGCTATTTAGCTGACTTTTTGTCTGGGAAGATTGTCGCTCCAAAATATGATGATTTTGGGAGTCCACTTATAACTGTTACAATTAATGAGGTAGTGATACCAAATGCATTAGTGGATTTAGGAGCAGATATTAATGTGATGACTATGGATGTGATGGAAAAATTAGGTCTTACTAATTTACGTCCCACAACCACAGTCTTACAAATGGAAAATCAGTCTATAGACATTCTGAAGGGTGTTATTAAAAATGTTCTTGTCAAAGTTGATGGATGGGAATATCTAGTTGACTTCCAGGTAATCCAGACGCTTACGCCCAAAGATAGCTATCCAATAATTCTCGAAAGACCATGGTTGGCCACTGTTGCTGCTAAGATTGATTGCAGAAAAAGGGGGGATGACCATTTCTCATGGTCTAGAAAGTAAACGTTTATTCTTGTACCCTCCTGCTAAACCCACCGAACATGATAAGGTTTGGGTTGATGAACAAAAAGAATGTAATGGTCAAGACAGTTTGGCCTCGCTATCCATGGTAGTAATTAAACAACATGAAGAGGAATTAGAGGATGAATTAGTAGATGACATATCATGCCTTGCTATAGACTCAAGTGAGGAGGAAACGATGGATGCTCCAAATTTTTTGGGATAACCAATTGATATAAACAGGATGGAACAAAGCTACACTACGATGGGAATGCCTTGTCCCATAGCTAATATGATTCCCAGAATGAGTCATTTCTTTGAGGATATCACGAGATTTCACTGACTTATACCTCATAGTTTTCCTCTCAAAACTGTGTTGCTGTTAGAGTAATTGGGTATTTACTTTATTACTTAAACAATATTTGTTTAATTACGTAAAGTTCCCTTTTACCTTTTTTCACTTAAGCTAACATTAGGTACATAATAATTAATTACTTTATTAATTATTATTGTGCAAGCCTAGGGTTTTCCTTTTTTAGGGTTTCCATCTATATGTAGTTGAAAACTATCTTTTGTATCATTATTCATTTTACATTTTCAGGTGAATACATTGCTCCACATTCTTGAGCATTTCTTTTGTCGCTTCTCTTTGTTTCTCCTTGTAACAGGTTATTTGCTTGCAAAGATCTTTTGGACTTCTGTGGTGTTGTATCTTCTCAACTCCAACAGTTGCGACCAATACATACTATCACTTCGGCCCATCTTGGAACAAAATCGATTATGTTGCTGCCGAGAAAAACCCTGAATGCCAATAGTTGGTTGACAGAAACACAAGAGGATAAATTGTTAAATGTATCATTAAGGAGGTCTAAATATTTTGATTGGGACTATACAAACATGAGGGGAATTCACCCTAGCATTTGTACACATCACATTTACACTGATCCTAATATAAGGCCGGTACGCCAGTGACAGAGGAGACTCAATCCTGCATTAAGGGATCTTGTCAAAATTGAAATTGAAAAACTCCTCCATGCAGGATTTATTTATCCTATCTCTGATAGTAAGTGGGTGTCACCGATGGTAGTTGTGCCAAAGAAAAATGGGAAATGGAGAATATGTGTAGATTATAGAGAACTCAACAAAGCCACTCATCGAGATTATTTTCCCCTACCATTTGTTGATTAGGTTCTGAACAACTTGGTTGGGAGGAAATATTTCTCCTTTTTAGATGGATTTAGTGGTTACAACCAAATTCAAGTTGCTCCAAAAGACCAAGATAAGACCACGTTTACTTGTCCTTGGGGCACATTTTCATACAGGGTGCTTCCCTTTGGACTTTGTAACACTCCTGCGACTTTTCAGAGAGCCATTTTGGCTATATTTGTTGCGCTTGTCAACGACTGTGTAGAAGTCTTTATGGATGACTTCACAGTGTATGGGTCAACCTATGATGAATCCCTTCAAAACTTGGACCGATTTTTACAAGTTTGTGAAGAAAACTGACTATCCCTTAGCCATGAAAAATGTTTAATAATGGTGGAACAAGGAATAGTCTTAGGTCATCATATTTCCTTTGAGGGAATAAAGGTTGATCCCAAGAAAATTGAAGTCATCCAACAGTTAACTGTTCCTCAAACACAAACAAATGTTCAAAGTTTTCTTGGGCATGTTGGATACTACAGAAGATGCATAGAAAGCTTCAGTAAATTAGCTTCTCCTATGTTTTTCCTTCTCCAGAAAGAAGTAGAGTTCAACTGGACACCAAAGCATCAACTATCATTTGAAAGAATTAAGGAGAAGGTTGTCTCTTCTCCCATATTGCATGGGCCAAATTGGAGTCTTCCCTTCCATATTTATGTCGATGCTTTGGATGACACAATTGGTGCAGTGTTGGGGAAAGAAGATGAGAATGGGGGTAAATATTCCATATACTTAATTAGTAAAAACTTGACATCTGCTGAGAGAAACTACACAACAACAGACAAAGAATTCTTGGTTGTTGTTCATGCCATTAAAAAACTCCGCCACTATATTACAGGATATAAAGTTACAGTTTATACAGACCATTCAACTATAAAATATCTAATGAACAAACATGTAGTTAATGGTCAGATTATGAGATGGTTATTACTCCTTCAGGAGTTTAATGTAACAATCCTTGAAAAGCTAGGGAGATATAACGTAGTGACAAACTTCTTGTCTTTAATCAAACAAGAAGAGGGTGACTGTGCACCTGTACAAGATGAGTTTCCAGATGAGAATTTGTTTGCTATTTCTGTGAAGACACCTTGGTTTGGTGACATTTCCAACTATTTAGCCATCTCTGAAGTACCCCCGGGGTTTACATCAAAATAAAGGAAGTGACTTATCAAGGAAAGTGCCCCATTTAAATGGATTAATGGGATTTTATTCTGTTGTGGACCTAATATGGTCTTGAGAAGATGTGTCAGAGCTGATGAGACTTACAACATTTTGAGGGCCTGTCACGATGATCCTTCTGGAGGTCATTACTCTGCAAAAAGAACTTCCCATAAAATTTTAGGCATTGGATATTATTGGCCTTCAATGCATAAGGATGTTAAAAACTGTGTTTATCATTGTGATGAATGTCAAAGGGTGGGAAGACCAATTTTTTTTATTGAAATGCCTTTACAGCCACTGGTAGTCCTCGAACCATTTGAAAAATGGGGTTTAGATTTCATCAGACTCATAGATCCTTCCTCTCACGAGAAAGAATACATACTAGTTTGTACTGATTACTTGACGAAATAGGCAGAAGTTCAAGCCTTGCGAGTTGCCAGAGAAGAGCAAGTCGTGAAATTCCTCTATAATAAGATCTTCCTTAGATTTGGAGCCCCCTGAACCATCGTTACTGACCAGGGACCTCAATTCATGTCCAAAGTACTCTTGGCATTCACCAACCATTTTCAAGTGAGCCACAGGAAGTCATCCCTTTATCACCCTCAAGCAAACAGTCAGGTGGAAGTGACTAATAGAGAGCTAGAGAACATATTAATGAAAATAGTTTCTTTAGGAAGAAAATATTGGGTTAGGAAATTGCTTGAAGTTGTTTGGGCGTACAACACAACATGGAAATCCACAACTAGATTTAGCCCCTATGAGCTCGTCTTTGGGAAGAAACATCTTCTTCCCATTGAGTTTGAACTACAAACTCTACGAACAGCTATGGAGTTGGGTCTAGATCTAAAACGAGCCCAAGTAGAATGAGTTTTGTAGTTAAGCAAATTAGATGATCTTCATTTAACGTTGTCCATCAAACTGAACTGGTTCAACATCAATGGAAAATGTGGCATGACAAACACATCAAAGAGAGAGTTCCATAATGGTAATTGGGCCTTGCTATTCGATTACAGATATAAAGATCATAAAGGAAAGCTGAGGACTCATTGGTTGGGGCCTTATGAAATTTTTGAGCTCTTTTTGAATGGGATAGTTCAGTTGAAACCCGTTGATGGTGATACACGAACTCTCTTAGTCAATGGTCATCACCTACGTATCTACCATAAGCTTGCCAACAGGGAAGAATTTACAAAATTGGTAGAAATGCAGGGAGAGATCTAATGCATTGACTTTGCCAAGGCAGATTCTATCTAGTTTTTTTGGTTAAAAAAAATAAAAATAAAAAATAAAATAATATATATATGAAAAATTGTAATAAAAAGACATGTGTACCAATTTTTTTTTTTGAAATCATGTTTCATCAGTTCTTCTTTTTGGAATTAGCTGATTTTTGTTTCCATTTTGTAGGATCTCTTATAAGGAAGAAATAACTTCTGGAGCACCTTTCCAAGATGCTCCGGAACTTGATGGTGCAGATGCCCAGTGCTCTGGAACTTGATGGTCCTCACACCCGATGCTCTGGAACTTGCACACCAACTCACCACGTCAAAATTTTGTTCCTACAGAGCAGTTCAAAGCTCCTGAAGTTCAAGTTCGTTGTTACCACCATTTCTTCTTCTTTTTGGCTACATCTTTCAGCGATGCTCCGGAACCTACATTTCATAGCTGCTTTGACGGCATATTTCGACGATGCTTCGGAACCTTCATTTCGTTGCCATCCTGGATGCATATTTTGGTGATGCTTTGGAACTTATCCACCTTCTTCATTTCGAATGCATGCGTCCCACGTGCTCCAGAACTTATTCACTAGTTTTGAGTGTGTCCTCATCTGCGTGCTTTGAAACTTATCCATCTTCATCCTGTCACCTTTTCCATAAATTTGAAATTCCTCGATGCCTTAATTATCACATCTCAGTACATATGCCTTCCTATCTATTTTTTTAATAAAGTTTTTCTAATCATAAATAAAGCCGCCATTACAGCGTGTCCTCATTGATGACTTTGTCATTCATAAGCTTCCACATTCATGCCATAATAAAAAAATTTGTCACCTCAACCAATACCATCGCGTCATCCTATCAAATGAGTAAAGGTATGAGATCTTCGAGCGATCATAGAATGCAAGTAAGTACTAATTTTTTCTTTAAGTAAGTAGTTATTTTCAAATAAAGCGTAATTAATCGGCACGAACTTCCCTCCTAATTTAGTAATTTTTGCCACTCGGCGATCAACTATTAGTACGAAAATATTTTTGCACGTCTCCATGCAGATTAATATCATTGCATAGTAAGCTTCGAGAAAGACAAATAAATAATCTCGGTAGATTATATTTTCAAAATAGTTGTGTACATGTTTCTTGAATTGTTGAATTCTTCAGCAAGGTGAAAAATAAGAAAAATGGGGGGTGGCAAAAAGAAGTCTAAGCCAACTTCTGCAGAAAAGTTATTGGGGTTAATTAATATTTTTGGTCTGTTTGAGGAGGTAGATTGGTTATACTTCATCAGGAAGTTCGAGGGATATAATGAAAATCTGGTGAATGCGTTTGTAGAGAACTACTCAAATGGTTAGGTGATACTTCATGGAAAGCGCTTCAAGGTGAGTCCAAAAATTATCTCTCATCTATCTGGGATAGATAATTCAGGCATTAAATTGTCAGAGACCTCTCAAATCAAATATCAATTTTTTTTTTAATTATTCCTTAGAGAGGGAGACCCTCACCCTATGATAGTCATTAGTACTAGAAGTAAAAATAAGGGATTTCAAAGAGCCTCTATACTAGAGCCCTGGGGAACTGCAGTGGCTTGGATTATAAAATATTTCACCTATGAAGGACAACTCACTATAGTGGTAGGACCAGCATTTCGTATGCTAATCCATTTGCGCCATGGAAAGGAAAACCCTACTCTTAGGGTTAATATGCCAGAATTTTTGTGTGATTCTATAAATTATTCTATAGAAAGATACAAGACTAGGTCAGGGCAAATTAAACATCATGGGTTAGTACAATTAATTTTCAAATTTCATTTCTGTAAGAAATCTAAAAGTAAGTGGGAGAATTTTTTATGGAAAATTGAAAAGTCCTCAGCTAAAAGAAAATCAGAACTAGGGGAAACGTCTAAACAAACTGCTTAACCTTCTGGAGCAATTTCCCCTAAGGGCTCTCAAGCTCCGGAAGCTCCAATTCCCACAACCCCTGGTGAAGAAGTACCAGAATCTTTGAATGAAGAATTTAAAACCCCTTATCAGTTAGAGGTTGTCAAACTCATCTATCCAAATATGGACATTCCCTTGAGGAAAAGAAAAAGAAAAATTCCTGTCACCTTCCAAAATATTCTTCCCCTAAGGAGAAGCAAATGTTTATCCTTTGAATCCACAGAAACCCCAGTACAAAGTATAGAGAGTAGTGCAAAGAAAAAGAAGCCCAAAAGATTAACAAAACCCATTGAGTCTTTTGATCCTATCAATAATGTGGAAATGCCTCTAGAAAAAGAAAATTTTGTTGAGGAAATTCCTTCCCACTCAGAATATGTAGAAGAAGCCCTCGTTGAGGAAATTCAAGAAAAGGAACAAGAAGGGGAAGATAATATTTTGAACCACTTATCTCCCATTGTAAATAGAGTTGTAGAGGCTGTTGAAATTGAAAATACCAATGCATAAATGGAAAAACTCGGAGTAGAAATTGATGATCTGAGAAAACAATTATACAAAAACAAGGGAAAAATTGAATTGCAAGAAGAAGAGCTAACAGTACATGTTGTTGTGATAAGTAAAAGAGATCAAGAAATTCAGGGTTTGAAACTGTAGGTACAAGAAAAAGATACATTGATTCATGAATTGAAAGAACAAATTCAAAAGTTGACTCAAGAAAATAGGACCTATAATGCTAATATTTCTGACAAAAATAAATAAATTGAAATGTTGAAAAAGAATTTTATGCTTATGTTTTCAGCTTTTGAGGAAGAAAAGAAAACACAAAAAGAAGAATTAAATGCTTCTCTTAGAAAAATTGTAGAATTAGAACAAGACGTATAGGAAAGCACTGCTAAACCAAAAATGGAATCAAAGGAAATCCAAACTAAGTCAATTGTAATTGAATGGTTCTAGGTCCGAATTCCTCCATTACTTATGAAATAGATGGAAATGTGTTATTTCTTAAGAGATGCTAAGATTGAGAACTGCAGATTGAAAAAGGAGTTGGTACTTCTAAAGGAATCATTTCATAGGGCTTATAAAGGGAAGCAGGATGCACATCAGTTGGTTGAATGTTTGTTATCTTGTAGAAGGCCATCAAGATTATATTCAATGTTTCTAAATGAACAATGGATAAGGTGGAAATTGTTCAAAATTTATAATGATCAACCATATGAGCCTAATGATAAGGAATTTGTTAAAATATTTGTGGAATCAACTCCTGAAGATAAAGATCTGCTTTGTGAATTCTTTATTCATGATCTTTTATTAGAAAATCATATTTATTTCTTCATTAATCTATTTGTTGGTGAAGTACAAATGAGAGTTATGTTGTCCACTATGCGAAATCAGATTCATTGGTAGGAGCGCAACAGAGAATATGCTCAAGCAGAGAGAACTATGGGCCTTCAAATGAGATCAACTAATGGTAGGCCTGCAACTTTTAAGGATACCTTTTTAGCTCTTCTATTAGATGAGAAAATGAAGGAAAGATATGATGACAGTCTCCGACTTTGCTACAACCATTTCATGGAACATGGACATAAGTTAATTGAAAAAGCTCGGCATGCTTGTGAAGAAAGGTTTAATCCACTGCCAACTCATCTGAAGAAAAGAGAGTTCATCTCTCCTCTTAATATCAGATGGTCTTTCAAAAGAGTCGATGCTTTAGCTAAGATCCTAAAAGACCTCAAGACAAATTGGATAGGGATGAGATATAGACCTCCTTTGCTGCTCAGTCCACCCCCTGTTGTCCACACTTCAAAAGATCAGAGTGATAGAGTTTTCAATGAATGGAAAGAGGGAGTTTCTTTTCATAGAGGGTTCATCCATGAGCCTATAAATTTTGATAAAACAACAAGAGATGAGTATGAAATTAGTGCTAGGTATGAAGAATGGAACAAAGGTTAGGGCTACAACCATGGAGCAGGAGGACCTGCCAGGAACTAGGAGGGGAAGGAAATGATGAGGTAAAAATAACCTCATCATAATAATACCAGAAAAGCCTATTTATATGTGCTCAATCCTTAGTCTCTGCCAATTAATTGAATTTTAGGAGAAATAATTGCTTATCTTTAAGGAAAGATGTACAAACTTTATTTCTTTTGATTTATTGAAGTAATCTACCAATACAGATTTAATGGGTTATTTTGAGTGTTTTTGTAGAGCAATAATCGGACATCATGCATCAATTGCACAATATTTAACCAGCACGTGCCCTAGTAAAGATTGAAGATATACGCTAGGAACCTGCTCCTAAAGGTTAGGTTGGTGAACCGAGGATGTAGTTGTTAGTTTAATTTCTGTTATATTTTTAAGTCAAAGACTTCATAGGTCATCTCGAGCCTTTTTAATGTATATGTAATGGGTTTTAAAGACATGAAAGTTGTTGTAAATCAATTAAAGACTTTTTCAATAGTTATCTGTGCCATCTAAAATCTAGGACTTAGTTAGAGTTTTTCTATAAATATGTAATTTCCAAAAGCAAAAGATAAGCGCAAAATAGTAATATTATGTTGTCAATATGATTTCTGAATACTTATGAATAATGAAATTACCTTATATCCATTTTTGAGTTGTTGAGTTATGAGAAATTATCTGTAATGGAGGAACTTCTGAATCAACTGTGTATGTGATCTGAGAACAACCATAGTAGCCCACGAGCTAGCCACTCGAGGGAGGGTAGATAAAATAGATGAGTATTTACTTCCTATCATTTAATTGAATGCATGTTAAGTAGAAGTTCAGTTTCTTACACATGATAATCTTATAACAATTGTTAATACAGTCATTAGAGAGTCTGAAGTTCTGGAGCACTTGGTGTTTGTTCTTTCTGTAGTATGTTAATCATCTGTACTAATTAGATGTTTCCAAGTTTATTTGCAAGCCTTGCTACTTCTGTAGTTCACATGATTTTTAGTTTAATTATTTCCATGCTTTCTAGTTTAGTTGTCATGCTTTCTAAGTTAGTTATCTTATGCTTCCTAGTTTAATATTTCTAATTTTCTTAGAATAAATTGTTTTCTAGTTAAGTAGTTAGATGGCCTTAAACTAAAATTAATTTCAGTTGTCTTTAAGAAACCAGAAAATCTAAAAATAGTTATCTAAGTTGTCTTCTATTGCAAACTGCCTTACACACTGCCTGGTTGACTTATTGATGTTTTATATTCTAAAGTAATGGGACCTAATGATAGCCTATCACTTGATATGGATTACTTGAATGATAGATTTAAATGTATATCATATCTTAAAGATGCATAAGAATGAAAAATGGTAAAATATACATAAGGGGGCAGGTTTGTGAAGTTAAAGAATAGTTCATTCAAACCACATTCATGTCTTATGCCTTGTGGAAGTTGATGAGCCAAGTTTTTGGCACATCTAGATCGTACTTTTACAAACACTTTTATGCTTTTTCGTTATGCTGAAACAAACATTTAGTATTAATTATGGGATAAGACATGAACTTTTTATGCTTAATATAATACGTATATTATGCTAATTCTTCAATGATTATTACTTTTGAATGTTTTATTAGTTTAATGGATGCCTTATAACTTTGTGTGATGACAAACCTTTCCTACAACCTCTACTGTTGAACTTCCTACAGCCATGTCTGGAAAAATGTTTGCTTTAAATTAATGCTTAAATAAATATATAAATAAAGTAATGAATCGTCTTAAAGGTCGAATGTGTTGAGCTAACTCTCTACCTCAAGAATAGCTGGTAGGATATTTTTCAGGTACCACGATTGAAGGAAGGAATTCAATTCCCACTTGAAGGGTAGAAGACCAAATCAATAAAGACTGGTTCAGCAGCAGAAGAATAGGGAGGCAGTTTCAACTCATCCACCATGCAAGAGGAGTGTTTCAAAAATCTAGCTCAGGCATCTTGAAGGCGGACAAATCTAGGATGGTGGTGCTTTAAGACTGATAAACCGATTTGACTTAATTCTTACATTTTTATCCACGTCTTTGCTTAGTTAGTTGAATGTAATAAAGACCTCCCATTTTATAAGGGAAGGCTACTTAGTAGTTAGAATCAATTTTCAATAAATAGCCCATTCTCCTTCAGAGAATGGGCTGGAAGATTGCTATTGTAAACACATTTTATGTTTCAGAAATATAGTCAAGAGATTATGTGCTATGTATTATTTACCTTGAATCAATAAAGTTTATGAAGTTTTTCGCCTAATCTATTGTCTACTTTTGGCATTACCAAAGGGGGCCCACTTAGGGAACTACCTATACTTTCATTCTACAAGTTAGAATAGCTGAATTTCCTTTATAGAAGTTTATGTGATTGTTCCTGCAGCTGGCAGAAACACAGAGTTGTCAACTGTTCCTGTAGCCACTAGATGCAGAATAGTTTTATCTTTCAGTTTTTATTTTTGAGCAAGTTTATCCAAGTAGATTTGATTTCAGTAACTCAAATTCCAGTTTAGGCATTATTAGGAAGTTATGCATGTCTGGGAAAGGTGATTAGTGCATATATTGTGCTAACCCATTTCAAGTTCACGTCCCTGGGTTGATAATTAAATGAGGTTCTTTAGCAGATTTTGACTGCTGGTTGTGATGTTCAATCCCTGAGTAGAGGAATTCATGTTCTTAGTTATTAAGATGGTTAAAGAACACTACATTTTTGGTGCCATTGCCAAGGATGGTGTCAAACTAAAGACCTATTGCAGGCATGCTAGTAAGTAGCTTGAAATTTTATTCCTAGTGTTTAGATCAAAATTCACTATTCCAGCATTTTTCCATAGTTTAGACTTACTTTTTACTGTATGCTTAGAAGAAGATACCAATTTGGAAGATTCCTTCCACGAAGTTTAGATATCCAAGAAATTGACCAAGAAATTGACCCATAAATTGTCCTAGAAGAACCATATTTGGATGTTGGTCAGGAACTAGTCACTTCATCTTCTTCTTCCTCGGAGATAAGTTTGAACCTGTTTGATGAGCCTGATAACCTTGATTTACTCACAACATAATTGAATAACCTACACACTTTCAATAACTAGACCCCCATAATAACCCACTTGCCCTTGTCGTCTACTAGCCAGGAGCTAACCCAAGACCAACACCAAGGATGGCAAGGCCTACTTTTCCATTTCCACTCCCTGACCTACATGACAATAATAATCTCAAAAATATCCCTACCTCATTGCTTCCAAAATTCTATGGCCTTATTACAGAGGACCCTCATACCTTCTTGTTTGAGTTTGACATCCTATGTAGGAGTTATGGTTATACTACTGAAGCACATAAGATGAAATTGTTTCCTTCTACTTTAAAGGAGTCGGCCTTATGATGGTTCATGGGATTATGAGGCAATGTTGCGGCCACTTGGGATGAATTGAAGGAGTTGTTCTTAGGAAAGTATAAAGAATATTGTAGGGGGAATGATATGAGAGGAGATGACATCTTCAAGATGCACAAAAGGAGGATGAAACCTTGGAAGATTATGTGTCCAAGTTCCTATTCAGTGTGTAGAAAAATACTCAACACCAGCTAAATGAGGAGTCTAAAAACCTTCTCTTCCTATGAGGAGTCAATGATACTTGCATGGAAGCACTAGACCTCATGGCTGGAGGAGATATCAACCAAAGAAATTGGGGTGACATCAAAAAGATATGTCTCAATTGCTCTAGGGAAAATGTGAAGAAAGGCAGGGGGTTCAGACCCTCTGTTGCAAAAGGAAGTGGCTCAGGCCTATCAAAAGGAGAACCCTCTAATTTTTTGTCTGACTTCAAGCAAGATATTATAAATGATGTAGCTACTCAACTGGACACCATGCAAGTTAGAAGGAAGAAAGAGGAGGCTGATGCTATGCTAGGTGAAAATTTCCCTCATTGCAGACAAAGGAAGAAGGATTGCAAATGCAAAGCAGTAGCCAATTTGGAGGTCCAGCATCTTCCTACCGAGTTCAAAACCATTGAAGGAGAGGAAGAAGTGTTCTTCGTTGCTCAACGTAGGCCTTGGGCCTGAAGACAACGTATGTCTTAGGACCCCTTGCAAAATTTTGGTTCATATAATAATCAGTTGTAGAACTAGTACCCTCCAAATTATGGCCCATATTCTCAACCTCAATGGAATAATCCTTGGCCAAATGCTCAACAAAATCGTTGGCAATCCCCACAAGGGAACTAGCAGTCAGCACAGCAAAATTAGTGGCAACCTCCATAGGGGAATTGGCAGTAGTGTAACCAGTGGAGAGGAGGCCAACAATGGTCAAATCCACCCATTGGTTTCCTGCAGCAACCCCAATAGTAGTCAATTATGCCACCTCATGTAGCCAATCAAAGCTAGAATCCAAAACCAACCCAACTGCCTGCTCAAGCAACACCCAATCCAAATAATCAACCTCAGCAGCAGTAGCAACAAGTTTATTTTGTTGATCCTAATCATCAACCTGCCTATGCTCTCAACCTGAATAATATCAGCTTACGTTCACAAATGGTGTTGCCCACACCATCTCCTCCCATAATCTCAGAATTGCCATCTAAGGAGATTGAGCAAGAAGAAGATACCAATGGCCTAGTCCAACCCAATGAGCCAATACATACTCCATTATTACCTAAGGTATCCAATAAACTGCCACCTCCTTTCCCACAAAGGTTGGAAGGTGAGATTATGAAAAAGCAGGAAGAGCCTACCTTTGACATTCTTGACCAACTAAAGCACATATGTGTAAAAATTCATTTGTTCCAAGCAATTAAGGAAGTACCAATCTACAACAAGGCCATCAAAGAAGCATGTCTAAAGAAGCCAGGTAGGAAGAAGAAAGACCCCTAGACTATTCATGTCTTAGGCCAACTCTTTGATTTGATGCTAGGGAAGCTTACCATCCCAAAATATTCAAACCCTGGCAGCCCTATTGTTGAAGTTAATATTAATGGGGTTCAAATTAAAAATGGTTTAGTAGATGTTGGAGCTGCTATCAATGTCATGACCAAATACCTTGTACTAAAGCTAATTATTTCCAACTTAAGACCTACACCTACAGTCTTGCAACTTGTTGATAGTTCAACTGTCAAACCTGATGGAGTAGTGGAAGACTTAGTTGTCACCCTAGATTCATGGGAATATCCTACTGATTTTATGATTTTGTCTCCAAAAGTATCACTAGGAGGTTATCTTGTAATTCTAGAAAGGTCATGGTTAGCCACTGCAGATGCTTATATTGGATGTAGGACCGGTAACATGATAATCTTTGATGGATATAACACAAAAAAACTTACCCTTTATTCTCCAGCCCAACCTCAACTTGAGTCTGGGCAGGCTATTTGGCCAGATTTGGGAGAAGAAGAGGAAGTGAACTTGGTGGCTAGTCTCATGATGATTACCAGATAGCCTTTCATTGCACAACAGGAGGAGGAAGAGATATTATACAATGTCCTACTAAATAATTATGGTATTAAACACCCTCACTGTGAAGAAAGTCCATGCACCTTTCAGACCATTCTTCCTTCACCCACATCAGCTCATTATCCTACAGCAACTGACTGTTTGCACACTTTATTGCCCCACGAAGTAAACATGACTTTTCTGTCTGATATATCCATGCTTGAATTGACTTCCCAAGTGGAAGTAGCTGCAGGAAAAACTTTGAATACCAACAATAAACTTACCAACAAGTAGCAAGAGTCAATGGTTAAAATGCTTACTACCCATAAACCAGATTTTGCCTGGGATTATAGTGACATGAAAGGACTTGATCCAAAGCTATGTACACACTGAATTTTCATCAATAGTGAGTTCAAACCTGTTAGGCAGCCCCTGAGGAGAATCAATCCAGCTTTGAGAGAAATTGTTAAAGAAGAATTACAAAAGATGTTGAATGTTGGTTTTATCTACCCAATCTCAGATAGCCGGTGGGTTTCTCCACTAGTTATTGTTCCAAAAAAAGGATGGAAATAGAGAGTGTGTGTAGATTATAAGGAGCTCAACTCTGCAACAAAGAAAGACTAATTTCCTCTTCCCTTCATTGATCAAGTGCTAGATAATTTATCAAGGAAGAAGTATTTCTCTTTCCTTTATGGGTTCAGTGGATACAATCAAATAAAAATTGCTCCTAAGGATCAAGAAAAGACTACTTTCACATGCCCATAGGGAACGTTTGCCTACTCTATTTTTCCTTTCGGCCTCTACAATGCACCTGCAACTTTCCAAAGAGTAGTAATAAGTATTTTCTCAGACATATCATATGATTGCATGGAGATATACATGGATGACTTTACTGTTTATGGTGCAACATTTGAGGAAGATCAAGCTAACTTGAAAAAGTTACTACAGAGATGTGAAGATCATAACCTATCACTAAATAGTCAAAAGTGTTTCATGATGATGCAAGAGGGAATAGTGCTTGGTCACTATATTTTTGTTGCAGGAATACAGGTTGATCCTTCTAAGATTGAAGTCATCTCTAATCTTCCCTTTCTTATGAAGTGAAAGGAACTAAGAAGCTTTCTAGGACATGATGTATATTATAGAAGATTCATCAAAGACTTAAGCCAAATATCAAGCCCTCTATATAGTTTGCTGAAGAAAGATGCAGAGTTTGCTTGGACAGCAGAATGTGAAAAAGCATTCCTTGATCTGAAACTTGCCCTTACACAAGCACCTGTGTTGAAAGGACCTGATTGGTCACTTCCATTCCATATTCATACAAATGCCTCGGATTATGCTACTGGTGTTGTCTTAAGACAAAAGGGTGGTTCAACTGAACATGCACTGTATTACATCAGCAAGAACTTACAAGGAGCCGAGATCAACTACACTGTTACAGAAAAAGAAATGTTAGCAATCATTTATGCCCTCAACAAATTCAGGCATTATATTATAGGCTATCAGATATTTATCCACACTGATCATGCAGCAATCAGGTATCTTATGAACAAGAGCTCAATAACATGAAGACTAGCAAGATGGTCGTTGCTCATGTAGGAATTTGACATTACAATTGTGGACAAGCCAGGTAAAGCCAATGTGGTTGTTGATTTTCTGTCTAGAATTCAAAGGCAAGATAACTCTGCACTTATTGAAGATTCCTTTCTTGAGGAGCATCTGTTTGTAATCAAGGTCATTCCCCCATGGTATGCAGATATAACAAATTATTTAGCTACAGGAAGAACTCCTCCTCAATTCTCCCCTAAGGAAAAGCGATTATTGGTAGAGAAAAGTTTTAACTTTTCTTGGATTGCAGATTGCATGTTTTATACAGGGCCAGATCAGGTTATGAGGAGATGTGTACGAGAGTAAGATACTCATGATATACTGCATGCGAGCCATGATGAACCATGTGGGGGACATTTTGCTGCAAAAAGGACAGCAATGAAAATCTTAAATACTGGCTACTATTGGCCAACTCTGCATAGAGATGCAGCCAAATACACCACAAGATGTGACAGATGCCAGAGGATGGGAAGACCAACCAGATCAGACGAGATGCCTCTATTTCCACAAGTAATTGTTACACCCTTTGATAAATGGGGACAGGATTTTGTAGGGCCAATTGATCCACTTTCAAATGGTAAGTCTTATATCCTTGTATGCATAGATTATGTAACAAAGTGGGTAGAAGCTAGACCTATGAAGCATGATAGGGATAATAAGGTGGCAGAATTCCTCTATGAGGAGATCTTCACCAGATTTGGTGTTCCTAGGGAAATAGTCACTGATCAAGGAGCACAGTTTACCTCCACCCTGATTACAGCCTTAGTCAATGAATATAACATAAGGCACATGAAATGAACTCCTTATCACCCATAGGCTAATGGCCAAGTGGAGATCACCAACAGAGATATTGAGGCAATTCTGACTAAGACTATAGATTTGCATAGAAAGGACTGGGTTGCAAGGTTACCAGAGGCTATATGGGCCTACCGCACTACATGGAAGACTACTACAGGATATACACCCTTTGAAATGGTGTATGGAAAAAGAGTTGTGATGCCAATAGAATTTGAGCATAAAACCCTTAGGACAACAATGGAAATGAATATGGACCTAACAATTGCACAAAAGGAACGAGTCATGTAGCTCAATGCCTTCGATGAGCTCTAAAAGAATGCCCTACAACACACTAAGATAATACAAAACCAGCGAATAAAGTGGCATGATAAGTAAATTAAAGACAAGAAATTCAAAGCAGGAGATTGGGCTCTACTCTATGACTCAAGATATAAAGATAGTTAAGGCAAATTGCAACTAGATGGTTGGGTCCATACCAAGTAGAAGAAGTATTCACAAATGGTGTTGTACAATTGAAGACCATTGATGAGGTCCAGTTCAAGCTGTTAGTCAATGGGCATCGCCTAAAGCTCTACTATAAGCCCATTGACAGGGAAGAATTTTTAAACCAGTTCAAATTTGTGTAGGAAACCATTAATCCTGCAACTAAAGGAATTGAGTCACAACTCAATTCCCTAGGCCTTGCATAAAAGTGCATAGAATTGTCATAATAAAGGGGTCATCCACTCAGATCCCCATTCCATTCACTCACTCCATCTGAAATTCGTACACTCACACTCTTTTTTCCACCCCACCCACCTACCATTCTCCATACCATCCATGTTTCTACGGATCACATTTTAAAATGAAGAAGTGAAGTCACATTAGTAATTACGGTGGTTCCATCCAGGTGATCTCCACTTCAATTTAAGATTGCTTATTTGTTTCATTTATTACATTTATTACGGTATTAATTATTGCAAGCTACATTCCTATATGGTTGTCGATCCTTCGGCCTTTCCACATGATTGAGCACGTTTTTCTATTTTTCAAACTTTATGCCACGTAATTGTTGTTGCCACCTTAAGGCCTTGTCACAACCATTGTCACTGTCATTTCGGCATGAGCGTCGAATTTTTGAAATCCACAATTAAAAGAATTGAACACCATTTTCTCCTGCAATTATGAACCTAAATGTGTTTCGCTCAACTATGATTACTTACTCCTTCAAAAAGATTGAATGTTGAATTTTTTTTCCTATATTTTATGTATCTTTTGAAGAGTGGTTCAAAAGTTTTAGTTGAGGGGAGGCAAAGTGCTATAGAATTAGGTTTACAAGAAGTTCATTGGTTGTGCAATTTTGGAAAAGCCAGGGGATCATAAAACTAAAGAGATGGGAGGTACATGAGCCTACAGATCATAACATCCAGCTATAGGATGTGTTGCATGTGCCGCCATTCAGACAATATGGGTGGCTTAATTACTTCCTGAAACTTGAAAAATTTGATGAAGGCATTGCAGAGGAGTTTACAAGGACATTTCAAGAAGGGGAAGCAAAATTTAGAGGTATAATGGTGAATGCATCAATTGATAGAATTGCAAAAATAATGAGATTACCTCAATTCGGAGAGCCATTTCCTAGAGGAAGGGATGCAAAGAGCATCAGGGTAGAGTTTACTCGGCCAAATGACCCTCCTCTATAGGTAGATAAGCAAGGTGCACAAAGGATGAGTCTTCCGCAGGACTGGGTGTCACGGGCGGGATATATAATCAAATACATAACCTGTGAAGGTAGGTTTTTAGTCCTGCATTCTCATCACTTCAACCTTTTGTCTCATTTACGCCATGGATTGTTGATGAATATTCCCAACTTCCTTTACAATTTACTATCAAATAGTGCTGCTGAATTTAAAAAGGGTAGGGTTAACTCCGTATCCCACCACTGTCTTATTAAATTACTTGTTGAAAAATTTGTCCAAGATGCATCAGGAATGACCTGGGAGGAATTCATTGTCAGTTTCAACCCTAAAATTCAAAATATTGGACCTAGAAGGGAACCTCTTACTTTCAAGAAACGAACCTCATAGTCCATAGGCCAAACCTCTACTGCTATGTCCCCTACTCAGGAATCATCTGATTCACAAGATGACATTCCTCTTTCTAAAAAAACTTCCAAGCAACCAGCACAAACTCCTATCAAAAATCTTGAGCTTTCTTCCAATGATAGGAAAGGGAAATCACCCATTGTGGCAACCCCTATGCCTGTAAAAAGAAAATGAAAGGAACACCTCTCCGTTTCTGCGGAAAAATCCTTAAAGAGCGTAAGACAATTCCTACTCCCATAAGGAGTTCTAGACTCCAGAACTAGGCAGCCCATCAATCACTTGATGCTACTCCAGCCACACCACCAACCTCAGAACCTTTCATTCCTATACTAGAAATGGAGGAACCTATTATTGAGGAGACTGTAAATACACCTGAAGGAGCTGGCCTGAATGAATTGGCTGCCATTGCAAAGCAGATGTAGGGATGTATGGCAGAACAACTACAGGAAGAAGAAGGATTTGTTGAGAAGGAAGAGGTAACAATTGTGATTCCACCAGAAGAAGAAGAGGGTGAAAACATTGGCATGACTGATGAGATTCCTACTGCTCAGGAATGTTGGCAACAGGAAGGTAATTCAGGGAAGAAAAACTCTGAACAATCAAATAGTACAGAGGTAATTGGAGAAGAAGAACAAGGAAAAGTGGATGTAACTAAAGAATTCAGGGGCCACCTGTAGTAAGCTATAGTCATAGACCTCCCCTCCATGTCATGAACTTTTCTATAGGAATGGCATGTTTTTAAGAACTCCAACATCAGCAGACTACTTCTGCACTTGAAATTGAGAAATTACAAAGGATAATCCAGAGCAAGAATCTGTAAATTGCTAACTTAACTGACACTCTCAACCAGGTGGTAGAGCTTGTTCTATGGCTGATGCAATGTTGAGAACCTTCACCTGTCTATGCAATGTATCTCAAGGAGTTGTACTTGAACTTCCAACTGATTAGAATCTGGAAAGGTAAAAATCCTTCATTAGATACCCCGGAAGAATTTTATGAGGCATATAGAGGTTCATCTCTGCACATCAAGAACCTCCTGTGTGAATTTTATTTGCATAATTTGGTTGTACCTCAAGATAAGTATTGGAACTTGTTATGTTATGTCAGGGACATTCATATCAACGCTTTTATCTCTTGGATCACCAATGAGATAAGCAGGGGGGAACAATTTGATAGTCATCAGCATGATGAAGTCAATATGCCATTATCTGTGAAGAATGAATCGAAGAATGGGATGGGTATCTACTTTGATTGGAAGAAATTATGGAGAGATGAAAGAGTCAGGCCACTAATTGAGCCTTTGAGATAAGAAGTATTTTCTCAGTATACCCAGATAATAAACAATGATCTTAGTGCTGCAAACCTGCACATTCAAACAAGATGGGAGCATCTTCCATTTCAATTAAAAAGAGCAGAACCACACACTCCCAATACCTTGTATGCAGCAACTAGAAGGGCAGAAAGATACATGAGGAATGCCAAGAGAAAAAGGGAGAATTGGTTGCCCTTGGTTATGCAACCACCTATTCTCCTATAGCCATTACTGTCTATATAGGGGGACAACAACATATATAACAAGAGTTTCAAAGATAACATATGGCAAAGGCTAGAGGCGATGCGAGCTCACTTTTGGAGTTTCCAACATGGAGAGTGTGGAAAGTAGCAGAATGCTGATTTAAGAGAATTTTCCAAGAGAAGAAATGCTAGATTTGCTGAAGGGTCCAGTAAATAGTTGGTTGAGGGGAATGATGAGCCAAGTTTTTGGCACATCTAGATCATACTTTTACAAACACTTTTATGACTTTTCATTATGTTGAAACAAACATTTAGTACTGATTATGGGATAAGACATGAACTTTTTATGCTTAATATAATAAGTATATTATGCTAAGGCTTCCATGATTATTACTTTTGAATATTTTATTTGTTTAATGGATGCCTTATAACTTTGTGTGATGAAAAACCTTTCCTGCAGCCTCTACTGTTGAACTTCCTGTAGCCATTTCTAGAAAAATGTTTTCTTTAGATTAATGCTTAAATAAATATATAAATGAAGTAATGAATCGTCTTAAAGGTCGAATGTGTTGAGCTAACTCTCTACCTCAAGAATAGCTGATAGGATATTTTGCAGGTACCACGATTGAAGGAAGGAAATCAATTCCCACTTGAAGGATAGAAGACCAAATCAATGAAGACTGGTTCAGCAACAGAATAATAGAGAGGCAGTTTCAACTCATCCGCCATGCAAGAGGAGTGTTTCAGAAATCTAGCTCAGGCATCTTGACGGCACACAAATCTAGGATGGTGGCGCTTTAAGACTGATAAACCGATTTGACTTAGTTAGTTGAATGTAATAAAGACCTCCCGTTTTATAAGGGAAGGCTACTTAGTAGTTAGAATTAGTTTTAAATAAATAGCCCATTCTCCTTTAGAGAATGGGCTGGAAGATTGCTATTGTAAACACATTTTCAATTTCAGAAATACAATCAAGAGATTATGTGCTATGTATTGTTTACCTTGAATCAATAAAGTTTATGAAGTTTTTCGCCTAATCTATTGTCTACTTTTGGCATTACCTAAGGGGGGCCACTTAGGGAGCTACCTATACTTTTATTCTACAAGTTAGAATAGCTAGATTTCCTTTATAGAAGTTTATGTGACTGTTCCTATAGCTGGCAGAAACACAGAGTTGTCAACTGTTCCTACAGCCACTAGATGCAGAATAGTTTTATCTTTTAGTTTTTATTTCTGAACAATTTTATCCAAGTAGATTTGATTTCAGTAACTCAAATTCCAGTTTAAGCATTATTAGGAAGTTATGCATGTCTGGGAAAGGTGATTAGTGCATATATTGTGCTGACCCATTTCAATTTCATGTCCCTGGGTTGATAATTAAATGAGGTTCTTTAGCAGATTCTAACTAGTGGTTGTGATGTTCAATCCCTGAGTAGAGGAATTCATGTTCATAGTTATTAAGTTGATTAAAGAACACTACAGAAGGCTCTGTGGATGCAGTGATAGGGTTCAATAACAAAGGGTGTATAAATATTCCATGATGAAAATTAAATGCATAGAGAGAAAGGATTGTCATTATAAAGGTAGAGTACAGTGGACTTTCCTTATCAAGAAAAGGTTGTAAGCTACAACAAGAGTGAGTATTATGAATGATAAGGTTGTATTCAAAAGACAATTGATAAAGAGCATGAATAGGACATCATTGAAGTATTCATGAGTTAAAATAGTCAAGGGGTTAAACATTCAGTTTGATGACACTTATCATCATACAAGTCATAGGCTTGAATGCAAGTAATTATTGCCACAAAATAATAAAATGAATCAAACATCCTTAAAATGACATGATAAATGGAAGGGCATAAGAATGAAATTGAGCACTTGAAACATCAAGTGGAATACTACAAGGCTACAAGGTATGACATAGGTGATTTCATGGAAGATGCATTAGAAATAGAAATGGAAGGGCCAATAGAGAATCACTTTAGAACTCATCCTACGCATCAATAAACAACTCAACACAAGAAATGAAAATTGACATATTAACACAACAATATCCAACTAAGTTATTGAAATTCAACTATTGATACTTCATTCTCCATCCAGATTACAAAATCGGTCCACTTTTTGCCTTGTAACATTTCCTTTTCAAATTGCTTTGGATGGCATCCATATTTCTCCTCCTATCAAAACATGACACATGGACTAGTTAAACTAATTATTATGCAATCATTTACTTTTTCCTAGGAAAAAATATAAAAATCATTTAACATATTAAATATACTTACAAATACACAAATGAAGGCATGTAAACCTTTTTGGCCACGGTGATGCGTGGCACGAAGTTTGTTAAGCCTAGCCTTGGAGGCCTTGTCCTGAGACATATACTAATTCAATTTAACCATGCACAAATAAAATTTAAAAATCGTTTAATAAATTTGATATAATCTTATGAGAAAATTCAAATACCTACATACTCTCCTCATCAAACTTCTCATATGCTTTTACAAGCTCTTTCCATACTTTCACACTTACATCAATTGGCCTTTTTTTGAGCCTTGGCTCAGGAAGGAGTATTTTTTTCTTATTTTTTTGGTTGCACCAAAATCTCTTGCAGTTTTGAGACATTCATAGCTTTAACTTCTTTATAGAACAACCTGTGCCAAATTCAGTCTCCATGTCATGGATAACTACTTTTTGCATGTGCATGGGTATCTTTTAGAATGATAAATTTAGATGGTCTTTGAACCATTTAAGGCATGTTTCCTTCAACCTATTCACAAAAAAATTCCAACATCTATCATTCAGACTTCCTTTGAAACCACATCGTATTCTATCTTGGTATCATAGCTACCAATGCAAGATGCAAAACATGGCGTGGTGGAAGAAGTCTATGTCCTAAGAGTGGCTGGGACATTGGAAGTCTTTGCTCCCTATTCCACATTCTTAGATTTTATTGTTATTGATTTCCTCCTGGATATTTTTCTTGATCCAGGACTAGTTGGGGAATCAATTGATTCCCTTTGACACGACTGATTTGTTTGTAATGTTTCAGGGGCTTTACTAGATCATTTTTCTATGTATCTGGAAAGCATTGTCAAGTCCACACCATCCAATTTATTCACTGCCTCTACCGCCAATATGGAAGCCAATGCCTCTTATCTTTGTCAATCTCATGTCGTATATATATATATATATAAAACTAAAAACTAAAAATCAAAGAAACAATGGAAACATTTACAAATCTATAAATTGACAATGAATTACCTCATTGTCGCTAGAGTATGCTCCCTTTTCTCCCTTCCCTCTATTGCTTAAAATTTTGAGGCGACCTAGGATAAATTATTTTCATCTAATCTATGGAGGCAAACGAAGTACACACTGCCAGGTATGAAACAATTTTCCTAACTCACTCGTGATGCCCTAATTTATATCATAGTTCGAATATACATAGTGAATTCAATAATGACCATGTTGAAAGCCCTACTTGGTACCAAATCATAAATGAAAAACCATTCAAATCCCACACACAAAGGAAATGGAACAAGCTTGAATTCATAATTTCAATACAAAACACAAGACGCACCTTGAATCACCATTCAAAAAATAAATCTATTGAAACCTTCATTGCACATGATAGTGAAATGGAAAGGAATTCATACCTTGATTTTGGAAATTGAGAGTGAAGAACATAGGTTGCACCCAATGAAAACCCTAGGCTAATGATGAAAGGAATCCACACGCAATATGTGCAAACCGTAGTCTTCAATTCATCAAAATACTCAAAAGTTCTTCAAAATGCAAGTTCCCAAGATGTCACATACAAAATGATGCTCAACTCATCTCCTCCTTCACACGAAATTCTTCAATTCATCTCTTCCTTCAAGCGGCGTTTTTCCCTTTTTTCTCCTCTCTTCCTTTACGCGATGTTTTTCTCCTCTCATCTCTTCCATCACGTAGGAAGTTTTTTATTTTCTTTGTTTGATTCATTAGTTGACGCTATAGTTGGTGTAGTTAACACCAACTTTAACGCCAAATTTTAGCCCTAAATGTAATCATTTTGGGGATAAAAAGGCGGCGCAAAGTGTGCCTAATTTAGTGCCTAGAAGTGCAAAATGATGTATTTTGCTTGGAAGTGGGTCTTCATTTGAAGCTAACTTTTAAATGAAGATATTTTTTTTTTTTTTTTAGAATAAAATAAATATTTTTGTTCAAAGTTTACCTTCAAGAAGAGACATTTACTTATTATTTTATCTAATATAATAATATTAAATAATTTTCACTATTTATTTTTTGTGTTTTAAGTAAGATGCATAATATAGAAATAGATAATGATTGTATTTTTGAATAGAGAGAAATTTGGACTACTAGTATACATGACAACCCAATCTGTATAGAGGTTCAAATGCTTAACATTAATGGTGGAGGTATTTTGCCTGTTCACCTTTAATATTTATGTTAGATTAATAAAATTATATTTTTTCTTCAATTAGTTGCATTTTTTCTAAAAATTCAATTACCTTGAACTCTAAACCCTAAAATATAAATGATAGACATGAAAAATATCAAACCCTAAAATATAAACTCTATACCCCAACTATTTACCACATGAAAAGAGCTAATTTTTTGAATATGCATAATTATTTTTACCTTTATGTATCGTTTATATTATCTTGATCAGGGTTTTGGATTTTTTTGTGTAATCTCTTTGATTCCACTAACCCACCCTTATTTAATGTATTATTGATAGATCATTCATCATGTATTATCATATATATTTGTCTATTGGTGCACAACTATTATGTGACTATTGTCATATATTACAGGATCTAGAGGAGGTCATGGAGAGAGGATGTGGATGGCGTAGAACTACTAAATCGTAGAGAGGAAAGTGGGTGGAAATAGATATGACAACGGAATCTACAGATACAATAGAGGTAAGAATAGAAATTAACCTCAACTAAAGGAGGAAGGTGTTTATGAATTCACAAATGCTACAACATAGAGGAGATAAAGTCATTTTTCTGTCCATGAGGCCTTTGAGGTCAAACTTATTGGTTAAAAATGCACGGGAATGGTGATTAAATGTGATTCTATGATCAAGGGAAAAGTTTGAAAATTAGGATGGCTAAAACATGATATCAATATGTCAAATATATGATTAAAGTGAGGTTTTTTGTTGGATAGCATATTCGTTGAAATGATATAATTGGTGTACTAAATATTATTTACTATGTTGTGCATTATAGGGGCCAGATGAGGCCATGGCAATAGATCATGTCATATCAAATGAGGACACAACAAATCAAGCGAGACATCAGGTACTCAAATTTTGATTTAACTTAGGAAAAAATGATCTAATCGCATTTTATGATACGTCCATCTTTTTTCACATTATTATTGAAATTTATAATGTATTATCCAATCTTGACATAAATTAATGCATGTTGTTGATTATTTTAGATGGAGATTGGAGCAAATGCAGAGCCTGAGCATTCAACTAGAAAATAAAAAAGATATGTGTGTGGACGTGGACCTAAAACTGGTAAATAGCGTAGAGGACAGTGGGTGGAAGAGGATATGACAATGGATCCTACAAATACAACAAATGATTGCACTGAACAATAGGTTGATCAGGACTATAGTACATGTGATGAATACTTTGAGAAAATTGTTTTTTGTGGATTTTTTGTATGTCATGGAAAGAAACAATTCAAATGAGTGATTGTACAAACACATTACATATATGATGAGCTTCCAATCGGTAGTATGCCTCCTACAATCGATTCAAATCCAATAGGAATTGCGGTAAGGAATTTTCTAATTTGATATAAACAACATGTATACTTCATTTAAACATTTTTTTATATTATTTAAATAACTAATTTTTTCTTAATGGATACTTGCATGATAAAGTTCTTGGTTTAAAGTTTCCTGGATCACTGACTTGTTGGGAAAATTTGGGGTCATCTTAGAATGAAACATCTAAGAACAACAGTGCCTTAGTGACTTTATTTTCTTCAAATCACCTCAAGGACACAAACTACTATACCATAAAGTGAAAACAAGCATAGTAATTTCTCAAATTTACCCTTCTGAGAAAAGTACATGCAAACTAAGCCAGATTCAACACCATGTATAGATTCAAAACTATAGAATCAATAAGCATGAAAGGAAAACATATGAATGTACAGATTTACGTGGGGAAAACCCTTTCGGGTAAAAAACCCCACCCTCCAAAAGATCAAGCCATTGTATTATTCAACAACAAACATAGTTACAATACAATCTTAGGCTCATGGCCTTTACAAGAGTTACATCTTGTTCATCTGTAGAATACAGGCAATAACATAGATTTGAAACCTTGCACTGTTACATTTTCCTCACACGACATACAATGAAGATTCATTTCATCTCACCAGCCCACATGCACAACCATCCTTTTGGTTGGCACAACCTCATGGCCTCTCAGGTTCACATCTTCTCAATTCTGTGTGTTTTACTATTCACCATAACAATGCTCTTCGCATACCACTCGAACACACACACTCTTCTTGATCAACCTCATCTCTCTTACCCATCCAAAAAACAACCATCAGGGTATTTAATTACCCCACTGAAAAGCTTCCACCATTCTTTGGTAACACCACCCTGTAGCATGCATCGAACCGCCCAACATTGAATTGGATTACAGAGACATACCAAAAAAACTGCACTCTGTCAATCGCGTAATTAATTGCTACCAAAGAATAAAGCTTTCGACCATTCAGCATTGAGTTACAATAGTGATGCAAAATCAATGATATCGTGCCACGTGTCATAACACTATTCATCCATCGCTTTGACTGATGCGCCAAAAATTCGGTTCGGTTCAACTTCCACGGCAGACCAACTGTCAAAAAATTGCCCAGGCGACCAAATGACTTCTGAGCATTTTCCCTTCATATACCGCTTGTTGTGGCCAGGACCCACCAAGACACGCGTACACCGCTAGTGCAATTTTGGGGAATCAAAAAGGTGTCCACAATATTCCTAATAAGTTTCACCAAAACAACGACACATGTTCGAAGTTGGCACACCCCGCATGAGTCACTCGAGACCCACCACACGAGGCACAGGACTAGTGAACACCGTTGATCAATTCGCCAAGTGTCAACTGCTCAAGAAATTTTGCTCACTTCACAAGATTCTATCGGTACTCATCACAACTGAGCACAGAATAAAATGAGCACCATTGGATTAATCTCATCGCAACCGTAGATCAAGATCACCTTTATCAAGCATTGGTCCATCGGCGTAGCTTGGTGAAGAGTTCCACAGATGACCCCAAGTCACACCGATGGAAACAAACTGCCAACACTGAGCACTCATCCCGATGGAACAAGTTACACCGACCAAGCGCTTCGGCCAAACTTCTATCTTCATCGAGAGTTAGGAGACTTGCACTGATTTCTTAGGTTACACCAATGAATGGGTCAGTGAGATTGAGGCACATGTTTCCAACATGACTTCTAGCCTAGAGGTCAATGATCATTTATCAGATGATACATCTAACAAAAATATGTGCCAATATACCAGCTAGGAAGATGAGGAATTGATGAAAACAAGTAACAAAACAAGAACCAATTTAAAGATGCATAATTTTCTTAAAGACAAGGGGAAGGCGGACTACATACCCTATGAGAATGAATGTGATGGAGATGATGACTTGCCCCTGAGTTTGAGATCAATTTACAAATAGACATTTGATCTTCGAGTATATTGTGCTTGGCCTAGTGATCAACAACTACCTAGAGTGTACAAGGTGTTTCAATTTTGAGGATACAGCTACATGATACGACCCTCCAATATTCATGGAGTGAATCTAGGCCTCTTTATTGTCTAAAATGTACATGTGGGATCTAATCATAGAAACAATTCAAAACAAACCACTAGGAGATTAATGCCATATTGTGATCCATCATATTACAGTGGTGAATGGAGAAGGCTAGCAGAATATAAGCCTAGCATGCCAACATATGGTCTAAATTCGAATATGTATACACATCGTCTCCAATTGGAAAGTGGAAAATAAATGAATTGAGGTCATCTTATGTATATAGATGGACGTGCATACACACACAAAAATATTACAGGATTTGTAAATAGTAGTAAGGGAAGGGACCCTATTGTAAGACCAAATTATAAATTTGTTAGGGTTATAAATGAAAAAGATGGAGATATGGAAAGAGAGGTTGATAGATTGATAATGTTTGCACCAATAATGGACCTTACCATTGGTGATGAGTTATTGATTGATTACCCCTTCTTAAAACACACTCCCGTGTGAAAGAAGAGGGAAGAACAAGGTCTCCCTAAGGATGTTCTTAAGGGCAGAAAACCAAAGAATAATAAATGAGTATGGACTAATGTTTTATAAACTATGTTGTCAAAATTGTGTTTTATTTAAAGTATTGTATAAAAAATTTATTCTATAAAATAATCTTCCATTATTCAATTGATGTATATATGTTCATACAATTTTTATTTTTATTTTTTAACCCATATTTGATTATATTTCTTTAAAATTGATACATTTATGATTTATCCAATTGTTTACAAACATTAAATAATGCTTGTGTTTGTTGATAGGTAGAAGATGTTGATGAAACACATAGTAATACCCAAGATCCAACTGAATTATTAAGATTTGGACGGGATTATCCAAACCATCCTTTAAACAATACTAGGGTGAAAAGAGCAAGATTGAAGAGAATACTACCAGTTGAGAAATTTGAAGAGATGATGAGATCTGCATACACTGATGGCATGCCACCTAGCCTTATGATGATGATCATGATAGTGAAAATGTAGTGCATGAAGAAGGATTGAATGAAATTCTTACAGGTTTCTTTGGGGATGGAAACAATGATGACAATAATGATCATATGGTTGATAGTAACGATAATAACAGGGGTAATTACCACCAACATAATGTTGATGATAACAACTTGAAAGAATCCATCAAGCAAGCAACGAAGACACTCGTGTTCAAATCAGGTGCAAGTAGAACCTCAAAATTGGCATGCACATTAATATTATTAGAAATCAAGTCACTATTTGGTTGGTCAGACAAAGGATTCACTACCCTACTGAAGTGAGTTGAAATCTACTTCTTACTTTACGTTGTCAATTGGTACACATAACTCGTAAACATTCATCAACTTCGTTTATATTTCTTTAAGGGGATTTTAAAACCATATATTGTATATAAACAGTCCTAGTATAGATTGACATATCAAACATGCTCATCATAAGTCAAACATTCAATTGATTTAATCTCTGGCAATCTTACAAGGAACTAAAAACTAAAATATTCCCTGAAGAGAACGTGTTTCCATCAACTTGCAGAGAGGTGCGTCTTTTGTTGGTTGATAGGAAAAGTCATTCATGTAAAAATGATTGCATTTTATATAGAGATGAATATCAAAAAAAGGTAGAATGCCCTATATGCAAAGAGAAGAGATATCATACAGATGTACAAGGTCCTACAGTTCCAAAGAAGGTTTTGTGTCACATTCCAATTATACCTAGACTTCAACGAATGTTTCATTGCAAGTCACTTGAACAATTGATGGACTGGCATGCAAAGAATAGGAGTAAAGATGGATTCATGTGAATTTCGGCCGACTCCAAAGCA
Source organism: Sequoiadendron giganteum (assembly GCA_007115665.2). Taxonomy (NCBI): domain Eukaryota; kingdom Viridiplantae; phylum Streptophyta; class Pinopsida; order Cupressales; family Cupressaceae; genus Sequoiadendron; species Sequoiadendron giganteum. Next base: position 28,471,125 of record CM021107.1, on the reverse strand, counting down.
ATGAAACACATAGAGGGAAAATGGCCAAAAAAATTCAAAGATGAACCCCACAGTATCAAGTTTGGTCTTGCAATTGACGGGGTGTGCTCATTCTCTTTCCTGAGCTCAAATTATAGTGTTTGGCTAGTCGGATTGATAGTATACAATAATCCCCCATATATGATTGTTAGAAAGGAGCACCTTATGTTGACTCTCATTGTTCCAAGAAAACATCAAGTTAAAAACATGGATGTTTTTATACCTTTTATTGATGAGATGCAACTGCTATGGAAAGGCATAAGAATGTATGACATATCACGTCGTCCATCAAATAGTTCCTTCATGTTGTCTGGTGTGCTATGTTGGACTATTCATGATTTCCCAAGACTTGGTGTTTGTTATGGTAAGATGAAATATTTACGTATTTACACTCATAATTTACTTTCATCCCAACTTTCATAGTTAGTTTTATATTATATTTTTGATGTTATTAACATTACTTATTGAATTGCAGGGCTTCAAACAAAGGGTATATTTTCATGTCCAATATGTGTAGAACAATTTCAAGGGTGGTATTATAAAGTTCTACATAAATTTATTTATACAAACAATAGGGTTTTTCTACCACTAGATCATAAGTTTAGAAATCGCTTGAAGAATCAATTTGATGGAAAAGTTGAAAATAGAGGCCCTCCCATGATTATGGGTCTAGTTGATTGGCTTAAAAAGTATGAAGATGTTGAATTGAAAGCTTGGGAGGATTTTTTTGATTGAGGTGATTCAATTGAAGAACTAGAAAAAGTTGTAGTTAATATGCTAGAAGGAATGAAAAGGAAATCCATATTTTATGAGCTCCCTTATTGGAAGGATCTATTAATATATCACCTATTAGCTCCTATGCACATTTTCAAAAATGTCCCAGATTTTATATTTCAACATATATTAGGCAAAGAGGAGGACACCTTTTCTTCGAGGAGAGATACTACTCTTTCGCAAACCAAAAATGATAGAAAACATTTGTGGCCAAACAGGGAAAATGAAACATATGTAGAAGCTCCATGGATTTTGAAAAAAAAAGAGCTAGACCAATAAAAAATGTCATTCGTTCAATAAGGACACCTATTGGCTATGGATCATCATTGGATAAAGCTTTTACAATTGATAGACATATCATAGGATTTAAAACACATGATTTTCAAAAATTTATGAAGGTATTATATATCATCATTTAACATTTATTGGTAACATTGATTAAGTACTAAATATATTTTGATATTTTGTTGTGTGAGAAAAAAGTACTAATGACCTTTTCATAAATGTGTTTGATAGCATATCATGCCATTGGAAATTAGGGGGGATTCCTATCTTATAGTTGACTTAAGGAATCTTACAGTTGACTTAAGGAATGCCATAAGTTGATTGTCAACATTTACAAGGTATGTGGCTATATGAAATGTTCATGTGTGAGAGACATAGAGATATTATATTGCATTTTAATTTTTGACTAAAGGTCCATACTAATTTACTATTCTTATATTAGGTGGGTGACCTCCAAGGAATCCACGAATGTGAAGTACCAAAATGGAAGAAGGAAATTGCAGAAATTGTATGTGTATTTGAGAAGGAGCTCCCTACAAGTTTCATGGACCTACAAGTCCATTTACTTATACACCTAGTCGATGACATTGAATTGGTGGGTTTCATATCAATGAGGTGGATTTTTTTCTTTGAGAGGTATATGAAAACTCTAAAAAGATATGTCTGACAAAAGGCACATCCACAGGTTTGCATGGTTGAAGGTATGTATTGAATGAAGCATTTTTTTCCTATGTGAATTCCTTGGTAAGTATTTTGAAGATGGTCCACACTTCTAGGATGAATAACGAGCATAGGATATTATTGATGGAGAAAAACCACAATCTAATGGTGTTCAAGTAAAAATTAGTAAGCAAATTCATGATCAATGTGGTTGTTTTTCTTGCAATCATTAATTTACTCTGTAATTTATTTGTCAAATTAACAGCATGACATTTGGAGTTTGAAATAAACATGTTGACATGTAACAAGTGTAGACAAAAGCTCTATACTCAAAAATTTTATTCTATACCACATGGACTTTATGAACAAATGGATTGATCTATATGATAAAAAGAGAGAAGTGTTAGAACCAAGGAGATAGTTTAAGAAGTCGAACCCAAGGAATACTCCACTTTCCACTGATCTGCTTGGGGAATGGGGTAGACATTGCACACTAGAATGAGTTACTAAAAAAATTCAAAATCAAATGGAAGATGCAATTATATATTCAAACATAACAGAAGATGAAATCATGTCTAGAGGATGTGAAAGAAAGGTACAGTTGGAATTGTAGACATAGAAAATTGACCGACACACTTGATCCTGAATTCTAACATTGCTTATTCCTGAATCATATTCTCAACTTATCAACACTTTTCATCTCTTAATTAGATAAATCATTATTTATTGAATTAGGTCTTTCTCCCTTGTTGATTAAATTGATTAATTTAATTTAATTAATCCTCTATCTCTTTTCATTTAACTAATTCATTTTATTTAGATGGAATCTCTAAATCGTCTTATTAAATTGAATAAATTAAACATTATTTGATTTAATCTAACATTATCCCCTTTATTTAAATAAATCAAAACATTTATTTAAATAAACGCTTCGTCTCAATTTGATTTAAATCAACTCATAAATTTGAGCCAAAATTGTCACATCTCCTAAAACTCTCATTAAATTAATTAATCCTGATTAATTTAATCTTAATCTATGTCACATTCTCTAGAGAATGCAACTTGCACAATAAATCAATTACTTTGATTTATGAATTTTCCTGTTTTCTCTCAACGTGGAATAAGGGAGGAATATTCCTTCAAATTTGAATTCAAAATCCAAGTGGATTTGTCCTTCCAACAAAGCATTCACTCCTCTTACATGTCCTTGTGCATTGAGCCAAGTAGCATTTATTTCATTCATTTTTCCCTCTCACATGTCATTTCCTCAATTTCAAATTCCACTTAATGGCATTTATCATGCACATTGACCAAAATGTGCACCTTCAACCATTCACATCTTGACAAGTGGCACTTGGCCATTGGATGTTGAATGATCCCACATTGCTCAATTTCACCCTCTTTTCCAATTTGGAAATCTATAAATGAGAGACTCTTCCCCTCATTCTAACATCCACAATTTGAGTAAACTTACTATACTCAACTTCATCCTCAAACATATCTAGTTTCATCCATTTCATCAAATTCTTAGCTAGGTTATGCAGATTTTTCATCATGGAGCTTGATTGAATCTTCATCAAGGTGGATCACTCATTAAATCATCAACATTGCAACAAAGGAGTTGGGAAAGGGCCAATTTCGACACACCAATTGGCACCAATTCCCCCATGGGATCAAGAGTTTGCTTGTTTAATTAGGATTTCATTTCTTTTTATGTCTTGTTCTTCATTTGTCCTATTTTGAGCATTACAAATGGATTTCATGGGGAATCCTTGTTTTATCTTGCATATGAGCTTTCTAATGTGTTTTCTTCTTGCATTTGTGCAGGTATAGGATTGGGGTTCACATTTTTGGCACTAGAAGGAGGGCTCAATTGGAGAAATTCATCACATTTTTCCAAAATTCCATAGTTTTTGACATTTTTGTGCTTGCAGGAAATTGCACCGCTTACAGACTGGCGGTGCCATATTGCACCACTATTAGTATGGTGGTGCTATATTGCACCACTCCAACCTCAAACTACACCACACTTTCTTTCTTGCCCAAAAAATTCAAATCTGCAAACCGTGTCGCACTCCAAACTGTGTCGCATTCCAAAACAGCGTTGCATTTGCACTCTTTGTCTGTTGCAGAGCACTACGCTCAGTCAAAATGCGGTGCTATATTGCGTCATTGGATTTTTAAACTGCACCATATTTGTTGATTGCGTCATTGGGTGACAGAGAAAAGTTCAAATTTTTATATTTTTTAACATGTGCCATTTTTTTTTCATCTTTTTGATTCATTAACTTATTTGTTGTCTCTGTATTTTCTAGGTTTAATCATTTTGCAAGTTAGGGAAAGGAGGAAAGAAAAAATGGAGGGCTACATTATGACATCATTCTTATCCTATACCAAGTGTTTTTAAACACTCTAGTGTTCTTTAACACTCTTAGAGAGTTTTCAATCTCTCCTAAAAAAATTGTCATCTTTCATGCTTTAGGGAACAATAAATTTCCTTTTGGGCTATAAAAAGAACAATACAAATTTTCTTTCAAATTTTGCAAACAAAACACTTAAAAAAAACCTTAGAAACAATTTACTAGATTTGGTTTAAGGTTTAAAAATTGAACAGTGCAAATTCCACATTTGATTTGGTGCTATAAAAAGAACTCACTTTTTCTTTGTGGACTTAAAATGAACAAGTGTTGTTTTGTTTTGTAATTATTTACTCAAAATAATATCATCAAAAGGACGTATGCGCTTCTCTCGCACCTCATGGTGATCTTGAGAATCAAAAGTTGTTTTGGTGATCTTAAGATGAGTAAAAATAATTACCTCCACATTTCATTTTGGGTTTAAAGTTGAACAAAATATCTTGCGAGTGTGAGTAAGCTTATTGTGTGTGTTCTCCCTTTGTTTCTAAATGAAGTTTGATCAAACTGCAAATATGTTTTCTCTCTTTTGTTTATCTTAGCAGGCCTTCCTTGTGGGAAAAATTACTCACCCAAGGGAACAACCCAATCGGTAACACACTAAGGACAAGTCTATTTCTAGCCAGGATATAAAAGTGGGTACTGGAACAAAAGCCAGTATCATGCAGTTAGCTCCGACGAGAATGGCAGCAATGGTCTCTCGCCACATGGGTCAACTCCTACAAATGGAAAGTTTGAATTAAAACCCTTGTTTAGCAAAGGCCAAATCCTTAACTATTTTTTTGGTGCAAAACGTCATGTCCTTTGAAGTCGCCCCACGTATACATGCGGTTTTGTTGTAGAGATGAAAAGTATGCCATGGGAGATTCATAGGTACTAATGCTTGATTGACCTGAGAAGAGAGTGCATTGTAAGGGGGAGCCTATGTGGTCAAGCATCTAATCATCCGTACTGAATATGCGCAACTAGATTTATCCAAGTGGGAACCCATCAAATTATTGTCTCTTCATCCTAGGGTTGTACATGTGCTTGGAATCAAAAAAATACATTGCTTGGTCCTCAAAACATTTGAAAACAAACATTCACAAGGAGCTTCAAATTTCAAACCCTTTGGAGGAAACAAATATCCTTTGACGAATCTAAGTGCTCTTGCTTTCCCTAGGGATTATATCCTTAGAGGTTTCTAAGTGCTCGGATTTAATCATCACCTTTTTTCACTAAAGTCAACCTAGGGAACTGTGCTCTTGAAACCTTGATTTTCACATAATGGACCTTGTGGAATAAAAAGGAATTGAGACATAGACATTTAGTTTGAAATCATAATCAAGAAATTGTTTTTGATAAAAGGAACTCATTAAACAAAGATAAAGACAATTGGACCTCATGCATGTGTTCTCTCAAATCATTTCCCATAAACTAAAAATCCAAAAACCAAGGTTCAAAAAGATTAGCCCAAAGGCTCGTGAGGATAGTCTTGAAAGGCTTCTTGAAGTTAGAGAAAGATTGGTATATAATTTCTACAAGAAGGCCTCAAAGAACAACCCAATTTTGTACGAGTTCTATTATCAACAAAATCCAACTCTTTTTCAAAGGTTCCCTTTTCTCACTTAGAAGTATGGCATGTTCTTTAATACTGAGGTAATATAAGGAAGAGTCTTGTCTAGGTCAATTTTAGGATCAAAATCGGTCACTCCCATCCATCTCTCAATCATCAAAATCAAATCTTATTTCACCAAAAAAATCTAGAGAACTTTGAAACATCATTCATGCTAAACTTATAGGCAAAATCATCATCGCCTTTTTTGACTTAATACACCTAGTCAAATCAACAACCCTCTTGAGCGAGTTTACCTCTAGGATAACACAACTTCCTAAGGTTTACAAGTTCAAAATCACTTCATTTGGCTTAACATACTTAGTCAAATCACCCTCTCAAACGAGTTTTCTCTAAGATAACACAACTTCTTATGGTTTACAAGTTCATCATCATCTTGTTTGGCTTAACACACCTAGTCAAACTATCAAAATCAAATCAATTCAAGTCCTAAAAATTTTAGCATCTCCTCTTCGCAAGGTTCTTCAAGAGTTTCACTCACCCGCATCATCCATCTTTCATCCCCATCATCACTTTTGATCCTTAAACTCTCCTAGTTCTTCTCTTTTGTGCCTAAAGATCAATATCAAACGATCTATTTTATGGTTCAAATGAGATCCCAATACAAGAAGAACATGGAAATCACTAAAGAAACATCAACTTCAAGTGACCTAAGTCAAATGGCCCCTGAGATGAATCTAGTGGAATCAAGCAACCCTCCAAATAGCTCCTCTCTACCATCACAAAACCCTCTAGAGGAGGGTCATATAGAGGACATCATCAGCGATGACTTGGGAATGACGCAAGAGGAAATAACTGAAATTATTCAAAATCCCAAAAATAATAAAATTGTCAATGTCGTGTTGAAACTTAATCCCTCTCTATATATGCATGTGTTAAAAGGGGCCAAAATCTCTTCTAACATGAGTATCAATATGGAAAGGCCTCATGTGAGCATACCTCCAATATTACTCCCAAACATCACTCAAGATATTCCCCAAGTCATATCAACAATTACTTCAACCCCGCCAAATGTTAACAAGGGAAGCGCCATGTTTCCTGAATTACAAAAGCATTGCCTTGTAAACAACGAAGAGATAAACATCAACACCACACCGGATAACTCTCTCCCAGTAAATTCATTACACCTGTATGTTCCACTTACTTTCTATAATCATGCAAACTCATCCTCATTTCATGCAATGCCAATTTATCCATTGAATATACAAACTTCTCTCCCCATGATTTTGCAAGGAGAGGGTGGGTTATTCGGGACAGAGGGATTCATTGATCCTTCTTCATCATCAATTTTCCAAGGGAACACAACACCATTCCCTTCATTACCACTCATATCCATATCACCTCTTGGGTTGGGTCTTCCCCCCCTACCCGTCGCCAATTTTTCAAACCAAAACAATCTAAGCATCACATCAAACCCCCTCCTCTTTCCATCAGTATCACAACAAAAAATGGCAACCATTCAAGCCACCACAATGGTCAACACATTCACCATTCCCCAAATCTCTCAAAGCATGGTTTCCCAGGGACCAAGAATCTCAATCGCACCATCCACAACACAAATCCCAATCACCAACACAACCGTTCTAACCACCACAATGGTTAACACCATTCCCAATCCACCGCCAATTCCACCAAAATTCAACATTACTAATTCATTCATCACCATGATTCAGGCAGTTCAAAAATCCACTCACCAAAGGATACTTCAATAAAATCAACAACTTGCACAACTAGTTGCTCAGCAAGCACAAACGTAATTAGCCGCTCAACAAGCCACACAAGATGCACAAGCAACACAAGCAGCCCAACAAGCACAAGCTCAAGCTCAATCCCAGCTCTAGGCTCAACAGGTGCAAGCATAGTACCGCACATAGCTACAAGCAATCCACCAACAAGCATACCAACAAGCCCTGCAAGAATTTCAGGCACAACAACAAGCTAAACAACAAGATTTGTTGGCGCAACAGTAGCTAAACCAACAACAAGCCTTATTGGTGCAACAACAGCTAGACCAACAACAAGCCTTGTTGGCACAATAGTAGCTAGACCAACAACAAGCTTTATTGGTGCAACAACAGCTAGAACAACACCAAGTTTTTTTGGCGCAACAAAAGCTAGACCAACAACAAGCTTTGTGGGAACAACAATAGGAGGACCAACAACAAGCTTTGTTGGAACAACAGTAATAGGACCAACAACAAGCATTGTTGGAACAAATGTAGGCATATCAATAGGCCTCAAAAGCATAATAGAGTTTGCAGCAAAACCCCATCACTACCCCACCCATCAATCAAACACCATGAATGCCTCAAAACACATTCATCCCACCTCCTGATCCGCAAAATGATGTTGCAACACAGATCAAACTACTATCGCAGCAAGTGTTGGACCTTCAATCAGTAAAAACAACCAGAACACGGGGCAATTTGTGCCCCTATCCTTTTGATAGAAATCTTACAATGATACTATTCCCAAAGGGATTTGAAATCCCCAAATTTTATAAATATAATGGGATGAGAAACCACGAAAATCACGTCAGGGAGTTTCAAGTGCATTGCATGGAAGTTGCATATGATGACACATATCTAATGTGACTATTCTCTCGAAGTCTGACTAGTCCTTCCATGGAATGGTTCTCTCACCTACCCACAGGCATCAAAAAATTCCAAGAAATTATGGATGCATTTATCAAAAACTATGCATTCAACATGGGTATGGACGTTAGTTTAGAGGAACTATCAACGTTGAAACAAAGAAAAGGAGAGCTATTCACCTCCTTCTTGCAAAGATGGTGATCCAAGGCCAATTAGAGCAAGTGGACCATGCCAGAAGAGCAACAATTTTTCACAATCATAGCCAATCTAGATGAAAACATGGTGCTCTATCAAAATATGCAATGCATCACAACATATGATCAATTGATCCCAAAGGCGCTCAATATCAAAAGAACCCTCACTACATGAGGATGCGCATCGACATTTCCTACACAAAAAGATAATCACCCATCCACCAGTTATAACGATAAACCTCGCACATGGTCAAGGAACAAAAATGTCACGAATGATGGAGTGGTTGATGCTAAGGTTATCATCAGTGCTCCCAAGCAAAATACTCAAACCAATCATCAACCATAGAATCACAACCATAACAATGTACAAACTAATATGGTGGCACAACAACTACCGATTTTGAACAATCAAATCAATAATCTAAAAAATCAAGGAGGACCACCTCCCCGAAACAATTATCCTCCCAAGCGGAAGTTCACAACCCTTGGGGAGCCAATAAAATCTATAATGAAGAGATTGGTTGAAGAGAACCTTATCAAAATTTCCAATTTGGAGCAATATGCGGAACCCATGACAAATCCACCATGGTACAACAAAAATATTCTTTGTGATTTTCATAAAATCAAAGGGCACACAACCGCAAACTGCATGAGATTAAAAAACATCATCCAGGATCTCATTGAGGTCAAAATCATAAATGTCGAGCAACCTGTCGGCAATCAAGATCTCAAAATATACACGAATTTGATGCCCAATCATAATCAAGGAAACAATCAAGTAAATAACCAAGGGAACAATAAAGGGAAACAAAATTATGCCAGTGCAAACCTTGTATACGAACGTGTCATCGCATGCATAGATGAAATGGTCAGTTTCATTAGCATCAAAGGAGCCAATGTTGATTGTGTAGACACCACACGTGGCAGTAAGGTTACTATTATAGGGGCATCACAGCCATCTAAGACCCCCATCTCAAATCCGAAAGTCATTCCCTATGATTATAACATCATTGACCAGCTAAAAAGAACCCCCACTCAAATCTCCATCATGGAGTTACTAAAAATTTCCGCTGCCCATAGGAAAATCCTTGATGAAGCACTAGTTGCATCCATTGTCTCTGCTAACCTTGATACGGAACAATTTCAGGCTATGGTCGGTAACAGCGTCACCCCCAATCTCCTCACCTTCTTCGATCAAGACTTTCCCACACAACCATCTCACAATCGTCCACTTCACCTTCAAGTCTTGGTGGATGGAGGCACGGGCCTCAATATTTTTTTGCTTAAACTCATAAAGAACTTGGGAATCTTAGAAAACTCCATCGAAAAAAATAAAGGCATTACCATCAGAGCATATGATGATTAGGAAAGAATGTCTCAAGACACTATTAAGATCCCAATCCAAGTAGGGCCAGCTACTATGGAAACCATATGTCAGGTTCTCAACCTTGATTTTCCCTACAACATCCTCCTAGGACGCCCATGGATCCATGGAATGAAGGAAGTCACCTCAAAATTTCATCAATGTGTAAAATTTTTATACCAAGATGAGGAGGTCACAATACATGGTCATCCAGAGCCATTTGCCTATTGCAAAAACTTGGAAGCCAAGTTTTACAAAGTTCCCCAAGTACCAAAGAATGATGAAGGCCCATCCACTCCCTATATAGATTCATCTAACCTCGCCTCCACTTATGCGACAGAGACACCTTCCATCCCTGATATATCCGACATCAAGCTCATGATCCAAGATAATGGGTGTGGAGATTATAAAATGAGAAAAAATTCTTTTGTTATAGGAGAATTACCTCAATCTCTTAGGTCACATGGGCGACCTCAATCAGTTGAAACACCTGCCTACACTTTTAGGGAAGACCCTTCTAGATTCTGTTGTTGGGGGGATCTAAGTTAGAAAAATGTGGATGAAAGAGACATTTCAAGAACAGTATACCAATATGAAAGACCCACATCCACCCTACCCATGGATGAAGCTAGTAGAGGACTACAAATGATGCTTGGTATGGGCTACAATAGAAATGAAAGCCTTGGAAGGAACAGTGATGGATGACTGGAGCCCATCATTGTAGAAGATGAATGAGAAATCTTGGCCTTGGATGTACCCCTCTGAGTATAACCATATGTGGTAGAGGCACACCCAGTAGAGCAGTCAAGTCTCCTCCTCATTTATCAGCAACTGCCCTTCAACTACCTGTATCAATAGGTTTGCCCCTAGATAATTTCACCTTTGACATAACCAAGGTCTATAGTAGTAGTGATGCTGAGGATACCATAACAGGCCTTCCCATTTTTTTTGAGGACTCCTCCTTACTCATGATTAATGCATCATCTTTTGAGTCAGACCACCAGCCCCACAAGATAAACCTAGTTTACCCTCAACTCATCGATTACAACCAACGAGGACCATCGGTTCTAGACACATTCAAACACGATGAGGCTCTCTCAAAATTCATAGGACTAAGGGATACAGTACCATGTGGAGATCATAAAGTTGGTTTCAACATCACACTGGACACACAAGCTTATTATGGGGAGACGATTGAGTCCTTCAATCGCAAAAGCAAAAGAATGAGAATAAGCTCAGGGTCATCGAGTGAAAACCACATTGTGGCACTCTCTAACCATAGAATAGTAAAAATAAAGGACGCATCCAATGGTGAAAACCTCTTTGAGATGCTAGAGGATGAAGGATTCAATCTCCCCCCTATTGCACTTCATCAAGAGAAATCAACAGTCTTGGTAGAATGGTGCAATCTTGTCAATCTACGAACAAAAGCAACACCACATATCACCTTCTATGTTGAATCACTCCTGACAAAAGAACAAGAATTGTTGTCTGCATTTCTAAGAGAAAGAAAGGTGAACTTCACATGGACCTATGTCGACATGGCGGGTCTCGATCCGGAAGTCATGGTTCATCATTTAGTTGTCTACCCAAGGGCAAAGCCAATAAGATAGAAGTTGAGAAAGATGCACCCTCAGATAGCCTTGCTAGTCAAGGTAGAATTACAGAAACTCTTAGATGTCGATTTTATACGCCCAATTGATTATCCAAAATGGGTGTCTAATCTTGTGCCAGTTTCAAAACCAAATGGGGGCATCTGTATCTACACTGAATTTAGAGACCTCAACAAAGCATATCCTAAGGATGATTTTCCACTACCTAACATTAATATGATAGTGGACATGATGGTCGAACACAAGATGCTATCATTGATGGATGGATTCTCAGGTTATAACCAGATTATGATCACAAAGGAAGACCAGCATAAAACAACGTTTACTTGTCCATGGGGCACCTATTGCTGGAACATGATGCCATTTGGGCTAAAGAATGTGGGAGCAACATATCAAAGGGCCATGACACTAATTTTTCACGACATGATTCACAAAATAGTGGAATATTATGTGGATGATATATTGGCCAAGTCAAGGAAAAGACAAGACCATATAGCAACTCTAAGTGCCATCTTTGACAAATTGGAGAAATACAAGGTTAGACTTAACCCCAAGAAGTGTGTTTTTGGTGTGCAATCAAGCAAAGTCCTAGGATATATAGTATCCATGAGATGAATAGACGTGTATCCCACCAAGTTCAAGGCGATTCTTGACATGGAAGCACCCAGGACTCTAAAACAACTCAGAGGCCTACAGGGAAGGCTCCAATCCATTCGAAGATTCATAGCACAACTGGCAGATAAGCAAATCTCGTATTCTCATCTACTCCACAAGGGAGTAGCATACAAGTGGGATGACAAGTGTGATAAGTAATTTAGTAAAATCAAAGAATATCTACTCACGCCACCAGTATTAATGCCACCTACTATAGGAAAACCGTTGATCCTGTATATTTCAGCAACCATGGTAGCTTTGGGTGCTTTACTAGCTCAACATGATGAAAATGGAAGAGAGAGAGCGATATACTACATCAGTAGGAAAATGGTAGGGCATGAGCTCAATTACACACCAATAAAAAAAAATTGTATGGCAGTTGTGTTTGCAGCCCAAAACTTCAAACACTAAATGTTGGCTCATCAAACAAAGTTGATTGCAAAGATAGATCCACTAAAATACCTTCTCTTTAAGGCCACTCTCATAGGACAAACAACCAAGTGGGTCATGATACTGATAGAACATGATATTGAATATGTAGAGCGCAAGGCTATCAAGGGGCAGGCGATTGCAGACCAATTGGCAGAAGCTCCAATCTATTCAGAGAATCCACTCATATCAGATTTTCTAGACAAATCCATCTTTAATCTCAGCATAGCCGATCACTGGAAACTCTAATTTGACAGCACACACACACAACATGGATTAGGAGCCGGTGTTTTCTTGATCACCCCACAAGGGGATTGTATTCCTAGATCTACAAATTGGCATTCCCCTGCACTAACAACATTGTGGAGTACGAGGCTTTAACCATTAGTCTCAAGATTGTAGCACAATGGAGGATCATGCCACTAAATGTTTATGGAGATTCATAGCTTGTTATCAACCAAGTCAATGGCGAATACCAAACTAAGGATGATAAGTTAACACCATACAAGAAGTTAGTAGAGAGCCTCAAAGAATCGTTCATTGATATCACCTTTGAGCAGATACCAAGGGCTAACAAAAGAGCAGTTGACGCCATGGCAATAATTGGATCCTTACTGGATATCCCTCGCAATGTCTCAAAACATGAATTCTTGGTAGAGCAGCTTCTCGTACCCACATTCAAGGTACCAGAGTCAAAATATGTGTGCAAACTCATTGGTCCCGATGATCCCTAGTATCATGACATCTATACCTACCTGAGAATAGGATTCCTCTCAGCTGACATAACCTTAAACCTTAAACGAGCCTTTGTCAAAATTTCCTTATGTTTTATCGTCCTAGGAGAAACCCTCTATCGTAGGAGCATTGATAGAACCCTATTACATTGCTTAAATCTTGAGGAATCCCTGACTGCTTTGATTGAGGTTCATAATGGCACTTGCGATTCACACTCAAGTGGTATGACCTTGGCCAAGAAGTTGCTTAGAACCAGGTACTACTGGCCAACAATGGAAAGAGAGCCACATGACTTTGTCAAAAAGTGTTTACAGTGCCAGAAGCATGGAGACCTTATTCATGCACCAGCTCAAGAGCTTCGTCCTATTGTTACACCTTGGCCCTTTTCACAGTGGGGGCTTGATCTCATCGACAAAATCACACCCACCTCATTCAACAGCCACAAATTCATCATCACCGCTACAAAGTATTTTAAAAAGTGGGTCGAAGCAATTCCCATGACCTACATAACCGGAAAGCAGATACCCAAGTTCATCCTGAACTCTCATTTGTTGATATGGTATCCCTCAATCCATTATTTTTGATAATGGGACACCTTTCAAAAATTAATATGTATGTGATCTATGCCACAAATTCCACATCCAACATCGCTTTTCCACTCTGTACTATCCCTAAGGCAATGGCCAAGTAGAAGCCACTAATAAAACTATCTTGAAAATCCTTAAGAAAATAGTCAATGACTTTGGTCATGACTGAAATCTATAGCTAAATCCCGCCTTATGGGCCTACCCCACCAACATCTGCATGCCAATAGGTGCCACCCCATTCTTCCTGGTCTACATATTAGAATCCATCCTCCCAATCGAGATCAAGCTCCCATCATTAAGAATATCATTGCAAAACCTCATTACAAATGAGGAATATCGAGTTTCAAGGTTACATGAGTTGGAATTATCAGATGAAAGGCGCATGGATTATCTCAACCATTTACAGGTCTATCAGAACCGCCTAAAGCGAAGCTACAACAAAAAGATCAGGAGACACACCTTCCAAGTCGGCAAACTTGTGCTAAAATAAAATCAGAAGAACGTACCAAATCCAGAAAGAAAAAGAAAATTTGAACCCAACTGGTTGGGACCTTTCGACATCACAACAAGCTATAAATTAGGGGCATATCAGTTGTCAACACTAGAGGGCGAGCCTCTGCAGGAGCCCCTGAACAGCTTGCATCTCAAAAAGTTCTATGCCTAAAGTCTTGCAAGGTATAGAACCAAAAAATACAAAAAATGTCCTGAAAAAATGGTCACCTTGATGAAAACTTGGTAGCCCTGCATCTTGGTGACAACAAAAAAATACAAAAATACAAAAACCCAAAAAAATCAAGAAAAAGATTGAAAAAGTAAAGAAAAAAATCATCCTCTAGTGAAAACCACTTCAGTGGCACTTTGGACAAGTACCTTGGTGAAAACTTGGAAAATAGGCACCAAGTGTAAATAAAGCACTCTCCATCCACTAGGATCTTCATGGGAAATTCCACGCACTCACTTATTGATTACATTCAATTTATCCTTCCATCATTTGTTTGCATCTGTACCATAGTTTGATCTTGTGCTTGTATCATGTACCACCCTAGTACTACTTGGCATATTACTAAGGTCAGTTTGTCCTGCCTCTATCAAAGTAGTCTGTAGCATCACGTTGGGGGCATGTCCTTGTATTTGCATCAAATCAGATTTGTGTATATTCTTGTGATCTTCCTTAAAAGCAAAAAGTCAGAAAACATCGAAAAAATCTCAAAAGTCTTAAAAAATTCATCATTAAGTCTTGTCGATTTGTCATCTTGTTGAAGTACATCATCTCTGAGCTTGAATGTAGGAAAGGTTGATATATGATCATCCCCCAAGACACCCTAGGTCAGTCCTTTAGGCGTTCGTCGCAATCTGGCAATCTGTTTGCCCATTTATCTCATCATCGAGTCTATCATCGGTCGAACTACGTGTTCTCTGTGTATATAATGTGGGAAAATCTAATCTATGGATCAGCTCCCAAGACCCCTAGGATAGGTCTTTAAGTTAGTCTCTTCATCATAAATCTCAAAAATCCAAAAAATTGAAAAATCAAAAATCAAAATAGCCTCAATACATTTGAAAAACCCAAAATGGTGCATCCATCTCATCTCGCTTTCACCCACGATCGTCTCATTCCTAATAAATCAATCATCGCTTTCATCCTTTGGTGAGTCAGTCAGAAGCAAGTCTAGCAGGTTCAAAAGTGAACACCCTAATTGTTATAAGTCTCAAGTCTAGGTCAGTAAGCAAGCAAATTGATCAACTCGAAGTATCAATAGCTTATCACCCAATCAGTCTCACCAAAACCTTGATCACAACATGTCCTAGGATGTATCCTTCCCACGATGGACATAAGCATCAGGTGTCTCGCAGTAGTTTAGCCTTGGCTAGAGGTATGAAGAAAATTAACTTTTTTATTTACTTTTTCCTTGGTCTTTGTGACTTATTTTATTTTAAGCTCATTCCAAGGACCTCTCGATGATGCCTAAACAAAACAGGTTTAGAGAGAAAGGAATGGGGAAATGATCATTATCTTTTTTATCTGTTGTGTTTGTGGGATACTCTTGTAAAATAACTTAGTCATGCGTGCTTTGTTTGGTTTGTAGGAAGGGTGTTTTAGGTATCTTGTTTGTTGGGGTTACCGTACGAGAACATTTCAGATTTAAAGTCTAAAACTAGTAGTGCCTTAGTGACTTTCATTTCTAAATCACTCCACAAGCACTAACAACTATGCCATAAAGCGGAAACAGGCACAATAGTTCTCCCCCATTGATCCTTCTAAGAAAAGCACATGCAAACATAAACCAAATTCAACACCATGAACAGACAAACAAATGAACACATAGATTTACGTGGGAAAAACCCTTTTAGGTAAAAAACCCCACACTCCAAAAGATAGAGCCATTGTATTATTTAGCAACTAAACAGTTACAATACAATATCAGGCTCATAGCCATTATAGGAGTTACATCTTGTTCATCTTGAGAAATACAGGCAACAACATAGATCTGTAACCTTGCACTGTTACAATGTCTTCACAAGACATGTAGTGAAGGTTCCCTTCAGCTCTTCAGCCCATTTGCACAGCCAACCTTTCAGCCGACACAGCCTAGCAGCCACCTTAGGTTCACATCTTCCCAGGTTCCGAGTGTCTCAGTGTTCACAGTTACCATGATCTATGCATACCACTCGAACACACACTCTCTAATCTCTAACCAAGCTCACCGATCATGGAACAATTGATCCGTCGATCATTCAATCTTTCGATCTGATCTCTATCGGCTTGCTCTGCTTTTAGCTTTGGCTTACTATCGATCAGCATCCAGCCTCGCCTTCCGGCTCAACATCAGTCAACATTCCATCGACCTCAGGCCGACCTCTCAGCTTCCCGGTTAAAAACACGTACACACCAAATGACCATCAGGGTCTCATAATACCCCACTGATGAGCTTCACCATCTCGGGTTGCGTGCATCACCCTAGCAGCGAACATCGAGCCACCCTACAATCAATTTGCACTCAGATCAAACCCTCAAGACGCACACACAATCTTTCAATCACTAGTCATTGATTTGCAACAACGATGCAAAATCAACCAATGAGATTTCACCACGTGTCACATTGCCATTCATCTACCGCTTGCAGATCAGTCAACCTGAGCTCCATCACTAACCATTAGTCAAACCTCCGAGGTCATGCAGTCAATAGCTCTACCGCTAACCAAGGGCAAAGCACTCATGGTATGGCGGTTAGCCAAACAACTGCCAACAGCCAGCTAACCCCGCACAACCGCCAACCAAACATTTCGCGGTCAGGAGGCATCCGCCTTTGTAAACAGTAGTTGAGCCCATCAAGCATAAAGCAACTCGGGGCCCACCATCCTTCCGTTGCGCACATCGCTTAACTCACCGCCACACGTCGAATGCACAAGCAATTCCGCTCGGCCAAAAATTTCTTAGTGGTACTTGTATCAGGATGGCACGGAACGCTCCAAACACCGTCAGATCAAAGCCTCCACAACTGTTGATCAGGTTCTTCGCCGCTTGGTCCAACTTCAAATGCTCAACACATATTGACATATCGGTGGGACATGAAATGTCACTTGCCGATATGAGATCGCCTCGCCGTGTCGGCCCATCAATGGAACAACACAAAGACTCCTGCCGATAGCGATCACCAGCCGATAATAAATGTCGCCAAGCCAAACCCGTCGGGCCGTTGCCAAAACACCACCAGGAGTTCCGCCGACTGGATAGAGTCTAAGCGACAAGGAAAAGGTTGAACACATGAAGTCCCTTGGACCAAAGCGGTACAAGCCAATGAGATTGAGGCACATATTTCCAACATTTTTTACCACATAGGAAGGCTTTCCTTTCTATGTTTTGGCCCGAGATGTTTAGAATATCCAAACTACATCCTAAATAAGGTTTCATATGCTAAGTGTGAATAGGAATACTCTTATCTGATTACCGAGTCAAATTCCATCACATAAGGTACAATTCCATCCTAGTTCTTTATACCTTGATGCATCGTACCTACGTGTGTTATCAAACATAAATTAATTGGCCCTTTAAAAATCCTGACTCCCGGTAAGAAAATCATCATCATCTCAACGACTTGTTGGATCTCTTTTCTTCTATCCTCTTTCCATACTAACATGGTACCATGACAATTAATTGGAACATCGCTAATGCATTCACCCTGCATCCATAAAATCATCAGCATAATTATATATCATATCATATAGATCATACCACATCATATCATCTCGCATTATCATCATCTTAAGTTTTGAGGAATAATATAGATTTGTTATTTTAAGCATCTTAAGAAATCATTGCATTACATTCATACATTACACGAATCATTAAGAACATAATAGAAATCATTAGCATCCATTATCATTACATAATAATTTGCATATCATTTGAATCATAGTCATTAGTATGCATTACATCCATACAATTGTCATCAAAATGCATAGAAAAGTACAAAAAGAAATGCATCCATAATCATCATGTAGAAGCATATATCATATTGCACGAGCATAAAATAGAAGCATTTCATAACATCTCATAGGAAATTAAAGTGCATCCACGCATCATACATTGCAGGACATATCATAAATCGAACCATCTCATATATATCATCAAAAACGTACGATTGTCATGGTACAAAAATGGATCAAGTGTACATCAAAATACATGATACAATAGGCGCAATAATCATAGCCCATGAATCAAAAATGGAAAACTACCTATGATCAAAGGGCTAGCCCTACTGGTTGTGCCCCTCATCCTCTGGCCTGTCACCGTGATGCTCTGGAGGCCTCATCCCTGTCTGCTGAGAGAATTCTGGCACCCGGCCTACTGCTAGCACCGCCTATTTGTAGTGTTGCCAATAGTACTCGACCTCTCTAACTACCTCTCTGTAAGCTCACAAAGAAACTGATTGGCCCTAGGATGATGAGCTTGTAATCTCTAGTTGTTGCCTCTGGTCGACCTCTTGATCCCTCTCGGATCGAGCCTGGTCCCTCTTAGAAGCGACTGTCAAAACCTGCTTTTGAGCCTGATCTCTCTCTCCGCAATCAATATCTGAACCTGACCCTGCAACTATTAGATCAATGCATCTTTGTGATCTAGTTGCCCTGGTGGCTGCTGCTATGGGACTGCTATGTCCCCATCTCTGGGTTGATCATCCTATATCCCTACCCATGGAGGTGTGCATTGTGCCTGATCTCTGGGGGGTGTCTGATGAGGAGGTGGTCCACCTCCCCCTCTGCCTCCGTCCCCGTCACCATCACCTCCATCCCTGTCTCCATCATCTTTGCCTCCCTATCCTCTGCCCCTATCGGTTGACCTGCCTATAGGCCTCCATCGTGGGAGTGTCGCACCTAGAACTGTTAATCTTAATGGAGGCCTGAACCAAGCTCTATATGTCTGGGTCACTCCTGCATCTACTGACCCCTGATCATATGGCCACGGCTTGGCCACTAGCTGTCTAAACGAGGACACTTCCTCAGCTGTCAGGATGGGTTGGCCACATGTTGTCTCTCTCGTGCTACGGGCGAATATCACCATGTACTGATCATCCGACCTATCCTAAATCTCGCCAAACTATTAGGCCACCCTATCTAGAAGGTAGCACTCTATCATGGAATTCTCTCGGCCCTACATCCATCTGTCTTTTTGAGCAAAGAACAGTTGCTTTGTATCATTGTACCATGGGCATATGCCCATCCAAGGCCTCCAAATGAACTCTCTCATCTCATCAAGAGCCCATCGCCAATGGGTGATGCCACCTGTGCCAGTATGAGTAAAGTGGATTTGTGCCCCGCAATACCACCAAACAATGGGGTCATCAATATCAAGAACAATCGGTGTGACATCTGGACGGAGCATTGGAATCTGCTCCCATGCCCAGATATGCAGTAAAGTAACTCCAGCCCCGAGAGCCCGACTGTCTAGGTATGAAAACTCATTTAGATCTCTATATAGGGAAGCCAACATCACTGGCCCCCAAGCAAAGAACTCCCGGTGGAAGACCATCTTTTCCCATGCCATTCCCCATCCTGGACTGAAGTATCGGCCTCGCCACTCTCATGCCACAAGACCAGAAATGATGGTTGCAACGATCAACCTATAGGTAGGTGCTATACCTCGGTATCACTCCAAGTCAATCTATCCATCAGAGAGACATATCTCATCCACACCCATCACATCAAGGCAGCCATTCCTGCTAGCATCGGGATCATAAATCACTCTTGCTCCATGGATAGGCAATCGAAGGATGCGCTAGACGTCCTCGAGTGTGATGGTGGCCTCACCAGTAGGAAGATGGAAAGAGGAGGTCTCACTGTGCCACCATTCAGCCAAGGCTATCATCATACCCAAGTGCGTCCGAATAGGAGGAATGTATGCAACGAACCAAAGGCCAAGAATACCAAGTTGCTCCTGAAGATACATGTGCATACCCTATAATCTACGGAGAACCAGCCATCTGTGCTCCCTTGAGTGAAGTATGTCAAGGTCCTCCTGCATAAGAGAAACCATTGTGTCAAGTCTCATAAAAATATTTGCCTCTCGCATCAACTTTTCACATTGGAAACAACAAATGCGGCACTGTTTGCAAATGTGGCACTTTTTGTAAAGTTCTAAACTGTAACGCTGTGACAGAGTTTGCCAATATCTAAACTCCAAAGTGTGTTGCGCGGCCTGATTTGCATATGTGGCTAACTTTGAGCCGAAACCCTAGTTCCAAACTACGTCACATGGCCCAATTTGCATATACGGTAGAGCTTGGACAAAACCCTAATTCTCCTAACTGGCTCGCGGCAACGCTATTTTCATATGCGATGCTATTTGAGGTTGCGCGACACCGATTGAGCATTTGCAGTAGCGCTATATAGTGTTTCTTGACCTAAGGTTGACCTAAACCCTATTTAATGCATGTAAATCAAAAAAAAAAAAAGTCGAGATAGGGGTACATACCACAGGTCCTACGCTGATTAGCTGCTAGTGCACTCATACTCTCTTCGACACATGCCTAGCAAGTTGTGGTTGCACCATCTCGATCGAGACTCAGAGCTCAAAATGCAGAAGGTTCTAAAGGCTATGTGTGCAAATGTATTGAAAGTGACCCCTCAGGGTCTATTTAAGCCTCCAAATTAGGGTTTTTTTACCTAATTCAACCATCCAGCTAGGGTTTTGGTCCCCCGATCCCGTTTTTGTCTAACCGAGGGCCATGTTGCATTTTTTTTTAGCATTTTAACATGTTTTTTGGCATCCTGGGGCACTTTTGGACTTGTCGGGTGACTTGTCATCTTTTTTTGAGAGATCATCCAAAAAATCAAAATTTTCGTCCGATCTCTCAAGGGGGCAATATAGCAACATAATCCTTCTGCTAGGGCAATAGTGGGGCATTCAAAAAATTGAGAAATTTTGAACTTTGATCACAACAGTTTATTCTTTGAACCAATACGACGAGTGCATTGCTTCAAAGAGGGGCAAAATGTAGACATGGAAAATTGACCAACACATTTGATCATGATTTCTAACATCGCTTCTTCCTGAATCATG
The DNA here is from genome assembly GCA_007115665.2 of Sequoiadendron giganteum. Lineage (NCBI taxonomy): Eukaryota > Viridiplantae > Streptophyta > Pinopsida > Cupressales > Cupressaceae > Sequoiadendron > Sequoiadendron giganteum. Next base: position 28,449,632 of record CM021107.1, on the reverse strand, counting down.
TTCTTAGCTTATCAACACTTTTCATCTCTTAATTAGATAAATCATTATTTATTTAATTTCTTTCTCCCTTGTTGATTAAATTGATTAATTTAATTTAATTAATCCTCTATCTTTGTTCATTTAAATAATTCATTTTATTTAAATTGAATCTCTAAAGTCCTTTTATTAAATTGAATAAATTAAACATTATTTGATTTAATCTAATATTATCCCCTTTAGTTAAATAAATCAAAACATTAATTTAATTAAACCCTTCCTCTCAATTTGATTTAAATCAACTCATAAATTTGAGCCAAAATTGTCACATCTCCTAAAACTCTCATTAAATTAATTAATCCCAATTAATTTAATCTTAATCTATGTCACATTCTCTAGAGAATGCAACTTGCACAATAAATCAATTACTTTGATTTATTAAATTGCCTATTTTCTCTCAATATGGAATAAGGGAGGAATATTCCTTCAAATTTGAATTCAAAATCCAAGTGGATTTGTCCTTCCAACAAAGCATTCACACCTCTTACATGTCCTTGTGCATTGAGCCAAGTGGCATTTCTTTCATTCATTTTTCCCTCTCACATGTCATTTCCGAATGGCATTTATCATGCACATTGACCAAAATGTGCACAACCTTCAACCATTCACATCTTGACAAGTGGCACTTGGCCATTGGATGTTGAATGATCCCACATTGCTCAATTTCACTCTATTTTCCAATTTAAAAATCTATAAATGAGATACTCTTCCCCTCATTCTAACATCCACAATTTGAGTAAACTTACTATACTCAACTTCATCCTCAAACATATCTAGTTTCATCCATTTCATCAAATTCTTAACTAGGTTATGCAGATTTTTCATCATGGAACTTGATTGAATCTTCATCAAGGTGGATCACTCATCAAATCATCAACATTGCAAAAAAGGAGTTGGGAAAGGGCCAATTTCGACACACCAATTGGCACCAATTCCCCCACGGGATCAAGATTTTTCTTGTTTAATTAGAATTTCATTTCTTTTTATGTCTTGTTCTTCATTTGTCCTATTTTGAGCATTACAAATGGATTTCATGGGGAATCCTTGTTTTATCTTGCATATGAGCTTACTAATGTGTTTGCTTCTTGTTTTTGTACAAGTATAAGATTGGAGTTCACAAGAATTTTACAAAATGTTGTTTCCTTACAGTTTTGACATTATTAACTATTTTAATATTCATCATTATATTTGTTTTCACTGAAATAAATAGTTTTTCACAGGCAAGGAAATATCCAGCAATGTGGGCATATGGTCAACATTATCGTGTAGAAAGTGTAGATGTAAAGAGATGATCCTTCGATTGTGGCATCATGGTTGACTTCAAGCAATCCAGTCAATCAAGCTCAAAAGATAAGAATATAATTGAAGGGAATGTACAATATGTTGGGAAAATACAAGAAATTATTGAGTTGGATTACCGCTCTTTTAAATATTGTATTTTTAAGTGTAGATCATATGAAGCATTTGAGAGGATACGAAGACATGATACCCATAGTGGATTTTTTTCTATAGATTCCTCATGGTTCCTACTAGAGGATAAGGAGCCTTATTTTCTACCAATCCATTGTGAGTAGGTATTTCTTTAACTCAAACAAGAAACGATAGTGATCATTAATCTATTAATTCATAGCTTATTGTGAATATATACATGTGTTTATTAATCAATAAAATTGTTATAACATATGTCTAATATATGTATGTTGTTCATGTGCAGGTATTTTTCTGTGAAGATATTTTGGACCCAAAATGGATATTTGTCATACATTATGATCCAAGATTAAGGCATGTATTTGACGATGCATTAGTGGATACTGAGCAAAACAATGATGGCCAACAAAATGAGAGAGAGGGATTAGAGAACATCGAAGAAATTGAACTCCATGATGATGTTGAAGATGGTTATGTTCAGGCACAAGAAGACAACAATCTAGAGTTAGATGATGTTATGGAAGACAACAATATGGATGGTATAGAAAATGATGATCCAAATACATCTGATATTTATAGATGGTCTACAGTAAAATTTTAATGATGATGAAGATGATGCAGGTAAAGATGAGGATGATGATAATATTAAATACTTGAAAGAACATATGAACATTGACAATGATACACTAGATGACATTGTAGCAAACAATAATGTCAATGACCAAGACTTCTAAACAATTTGAATTATTTGCAATACATGTTTAATAAAGGATGATTCTTATGGCCTAAACTTTGAAATGCTTCAGTAATATCATGTGTTGATACAAATTACCTATTGCAATATTCTTAAATTGTTCAATCTTTGGTATGAATCATTGGCAGAAAAAATTAGGATTACTTGGATGCTTCTTCCATTCATTTTGTATCAACATATGTTCGTGAAGACACAAAATTTAATAAAATATTAATGCACGTAACTCACAATTATTTAAATAAGAAACTTTATTAACTTTATTATTTTTAAATAGTTTCCATTTTTATGTTGAACATATAACAAGGCAAAATAAGCTCAAATTTTGAAAAAAAATAGCAGCTCTACCAACATCCATAGTAAATACTTTACTGTATAAGCATATTCATTCACATAAGCACAGTATTGAGGCTCAATAACTGATATTCATTCAAATATAAGAAGAAATAAGTATGGAAAACACAATAAAAATACAGAATGATAACACAGTCATGGAGAATCTTTGATAATAAGATGTTCTCCATTATAATGCTTCAATTGATATACATTAATAACATAAGTATTTAAAATGTGAAGGTGGATGAGTGGAATATGAAACCTATCTACTTCTATTGATGGCGATGGAAATGATATATAATGATGATTTAAAACTAGGCCTTGGTTTTCTATTTATATAGGAAGCAACAAGCTACGGGCCTTTTACAAAAAGAGATGACCTTTCATAACTACTTCTTTTACTAACTATTTAATTAGCATTTAATTAAGGAAATAACAAGACTTAAGACATTTTGACATATAGTTCCATTATTCAATGTAGAAGACCCATGATCATTGATCTAGAAAAGTCTTCCTCTCCATGATGAACATCCAAATTCTCTCGCCTCAGTGTCCTATTCTTCTAAAAACAACAACTATTTAATTAGCATAATTAAGGAAATAACAAGACTTAAGAAATTTTGACATATGGTTCCATTATTCGACATAGAAGACTTGTGATCATTGATCTGGCAAAGTCTTCCTCTCCATGATGAACGTCCAAATGCTCTCACCTCAATGTCCTATTCTTCTGAAACCAAATACTTTTCCTCCCACTAATACACCATAAAATCTAATGGCCACTTATATTCTTGGATCTTTGGCATGTTTTCAAGATGAGTTTTCCATCGACTATCTAGTAATGCATTTGTATCATTGAAAAACTTTAGGTATCCCACATCAAGAACAATCAACCCATCCATGATTTAATTTAGCCTGTGAAGACTGGTATCATCATCCTCTTGTATATGAGTTACACACTTATGAATAACCTGACTGAATTCTTTCTTCCACTTATCCAAGTCCTTCAACTAATCACCATCTCTCACGATTTCAGGTATATACCACTATTTCAAGGTATGGAATAAATCCATTCGTGTTACAATATTTTTATCTTCCCCTTGTATATACTGAAATTCATCAATAATCATCTTCACAGTTTGTTTAGTTGGCTTTAATATTGTGGGAGCATTAGGAATTCTTTGTAGAACTTTACATAACTTAGCCAAAGTGTGGTGAATAGGTTGTCACCTTTTGAACAAAGGATCTAATAAAAGCATATGTGTCTTTATTTGATCCATTGCCTGTTGAAGTGTTTTATAACTATCATACACATTCTCTAGTTTATCCATAACTGATTTTATCCTGTGCTCAAGAATCTCCTCCATAACTTCACAAGTTTTCCTTTTCACTTCATCCTGGGTTTGATTGCTAGCCTTCTTTACATCATCCACCTCCCTCTTTGGATTTTGTACCTGTTATGCAGAAATGTTCTTCACAATATCCATTGGAGAAATAGGAGGCCTGTATAACACCATCTCCTTGCTTTGTGAGGGTCCTGCTCCTCTTAATTTTTCTTTCAATTTGACATTCTCCATGAACAGATTATTAACTTCATCATTTAGGAACCTTTGTTCATTTTCATACTCCTCCAATCTGTCTTTTAATCCCTTAACAGTTTCTCGATTGAACATGGTTGAATGCATGGTCATTGTGGCTACCTCCAAAGGGGTGGTATCTTGTATTGTCCTTACCATTGCTGCCCCTTTCATCCCTTGAATTACATCCAATAATTTTGGATTCTGTGTATTTTTCTGTTTGATCCATATGGCTAGGTTTTCAATCTTTGGGTTATACCTAGTTCCACTCACTCCTTCATCAGAGTCAAATTTTTCAACTAGCATTGGATCTTCCCGAGCCCACACTTGATCAAGAAAAAGCATTTTCTTTAATTCCAAGCTAGGGGAAATGAGCATATTGCTCTTCAAGACCATTTCTCTAGCCTTCTGTGGGCTAATGTTAATGTTGTCAACTCTTAATTCTTGGAAATTTTGTGCTACCATTTGATTTTTCTCTAATTCTTCAATTCCTGCTTCATTTGATTCCATCCTCTCTTCAAATAATTTTATCTTCATCTTCATCCAAAAATCCCTAAACTCGGGAATCTTAATGAACTCATCATCTTTTATGAATCTCCTAGCTACAATTTCCCTTTCATCTTCATGTACCTCTGTACTTATTTTTTCTACATCACCCATCCTTTCCTCGTGTTTATGGGCATTGGTCTCAAGGATGGGTTGATCAACCTCAATATCACCTTTCAATGACTGCAATATTGTAGCCACTTCCTCAGTATCGCCCACCTCTTCACTCTCTTCATAAGGTACTAATTGTTCAATGCTTTATGTCTTCTATCTTTTGGGAGGTAACTTCTCCATGGGAGGTTCAAAGGTTTCACCTAGGGTATGCTCTGCAATTTCATCACTATCATGTTCTTGGAGATATGCTTCCTTCTTATTGTACAAGTCTTCAAATTTACCCATTATCAAATATATCCTCTTGATGGGGTCCTTTTCCTCAAAAAAGTATCCTAGGAAATCCTTGGACCTCTGCTTCGTCCTTTCTTCAAGCTTCTTCATATATTCCCATTTTTTCCTTCTACTAAATACATCATTATAAGTAATGCGGTTCCTTATGACATCTTCTTCATAATCTACTTCGTGTGCCACTGTCATTTTGGTAAAAAGATTGTGCCTTATGTTGTTCATATGATTTTTCAAGGTCAAAGGCTCTTCCTTTTCCAGAATTCAATGCATATCTTGTCTTCAAATAATACTATAACTCCTCTAGTGTGTCTGAGCCTACAGTCCAATCTTCACACTTGGTTTGGTTTGGCAGGAAAATTCCTTTCTTCTACTTGTGCATTATATCTTTCTCCATCCACATCATTTGCCACATAAATTCAAAAAATGCTAATCTGAGGGGCACAAATTTTGGCAATATGTGTGGAGCAACAGGGCATCCATAAACTCTTATTATTGTAACTTCCGGGAGGAAGAACCAATCTCCAAAATTGTGTGTATGACCCTGCTCTAGTCTTAAAGCCAAAGGTCGCAATAGTTGCAACATTTTGGTTGACAATCTTGGTATTGCATACCCAAGAACTCCAAGGATTTTGTGTACATATTCTTCGTAGAATACAACAAAGCTTGAATTCTTGCACTGACTGTCCCAAATATAGTACCATTTTTGGACATGTGTGGGATTCCCTTACTCATCTACTCTAAACAAGTCTATTCTTTTAGTCCAATGGTCCCTATTTTGGTACAATATCAAATGACGCAATAGGGAATAGTGTTTGAATGTAATTGGTGCTCTATCCTCTATAAATTGGGAGAATTCATCATCTAACGCCTTCTCAAGGTATGAAGGAAAGTCATATTCAATATTAATTTCAGGGTTTTGAATTCTCATGGCCATCATCATTAGGCCTATTGGAATTTTATCTTGAGAATCCATCCCCAACACTTGGCAAAGAGCTAAATATGTATTCACAAAGTAATATTGAAAATGTGTCATAGTAAATGGTTCAGTAGTGGTAGTAGAGATGGGGATTGTTCTGTTACCAATGCCTCTTTTCATATATAGGGGTAGCTCATCACTTCTATGAGTCCTTAACCTAGCATAATCCTCCTCACTTTTATGTAGGTTTATCTTGGTCAAAGCCTGCTTGTTTAAGTCAAAACACTCAATGATGGTTGTTATGGATACTTCTACCAATACTGTGTCGTTTGAAAACCTTACTATTTTGGTAGCTGAGTGATAGTGTTTGGCTAGTAGTCTGATAAATTCTACATCAACAAACACATTTGGGACAATAAACCTTGCTAAATCCAACATCCAAGGGTTTGACATTGGAATCTTCTCATTTCTCTTATTGTAAAAATACCAAAATAGGTTCCATCTAGATTTGGGAATGAGGGCACCCCTACAACTTTTTGCGGTGTCCACGATAAAAATTTTATTACCCTCTTTAGTAGACCCTGGAAGTATATCTAATATGGATTGATGGAGTGGTTTCTTCTTTAATTTAGGTTCTTCATCTTTAATTTTAGGCTGACTTTCTTTACTTCTGATTGTTTTCTTTTAGGAGGCATGTTTCAATTTTCTCTACAATGGCTTCAGATGACAAAATCTTGAAAGATTTTTTATATTAACAGAGATCTTTCAGAGAGTTTTCATGCACTTATCCAAGTATTTGATGCTTACAAGACTTCTTCTTCTCGTATCCTTAGCTCCTTCCACGCTAGTGCACTACAATTGAGTGCGATATTGGAAAAACTCACTTGTCTTTGGATGGCGCGATATTCAGTTATATTAGTTTTAATGCCAACTCTTCGTAAAATAATTTCATAGCAAGCTCAAATCCTTGCATTTAATTTTTACACCGTTGGATTTGTGCGTCTACATTTATTGTTGTAAATTGTAATGATGCTACGATTACCGTACTACCGTCATCTCTTATTATACCCATTGCGGTATGGCAGTGTTTTTCCCTTCCCTTCTAATGTTTATCGCACTATCGCCTTGCTTAAGACCTCTTACTGCAGGGTTGCGTTGTATACTACTCTATTGCAGCCATATTATCCACCTCACGCGGTACTGTAGTGTCCACTTTTCTTCCAATGCTTACCACTCTACCACCTTGCTCAAGACTTCTTGTTGCAAGGTTGCAGTGTATACTGCTCTACCGCATATGTTGCTCACCCTCCCGATGATATAGTAGTGTATGCTTTATCTTCTTTTTGTTTACTGCCTTACAGCACTCCTTTGAATCGCCTTATGCAGGATGGCGGTAGGTACCGCATTGCCTTATAATTCTCCCTGCGGGATGGCAATGATTACCACTTTACCGCACAAGCTATATAATCTCTTGGTAGTAAAGGCTTATTTCTTAACTTAAAAGTGCCATCCCACGCTGCCTTTATTTTGATGTTGTGGTACTGCGGTAAAGGCAAAAATTTATTTGTTTATGATTATCTGGAGGAATAAATGGGTATATACAAAGGGAATGATGGTGACAGTATGGATCTTGCCACTCAAATTGTTACATTTCATGTTAAATATAATGAGAAGATTAGATTGAAGGATTAAGGTATAGGTTTGAGGGTATATTGTTGAAGGATTAGGTTGAGGTTCCAATGTATAGAGTAGAGGGTATAGGGGTTGAGGGTTTAGGGTTTAAGGGTTGAGGGTTGAGGGATTAAGGGTTGAGGGTTGAGAATTGAGGGTTGAGGGTTTAATGTATAGGGATGTAGAGGGTAGAGGGTTTAAGGGTTGAGAGTTTAAGGTTGAGGGTAGAGGATTGAGGGTATAGGGTTGAGGGTCCAATGTATAGGGTAGAGGATATAGGGGTTGAGGGATTAGGGTTAATTAAGGGTTGAGGGATTAGGGTAGAGAGTTTACTTGGGTTTAAGGGTTTAAGGGTTAATGAGGGTTGAGGGTTTAGGGTTGAGTGTTCAAGGGTTTAAGGGTTTAAGGTTGATGATTTAGGGTTGAGGGATTAGGGTAGAGAGGGAGGGATGGATGGAGCAAGAGATGGAGGGAGAAATGAGATAGAGAGAAGGAGAGAAGAGGAGGGAGGGACATATATACAAGGGTTGAGGATCCAATGTATAGGGTAGAGGGTTGAGAATTGAGGCTATAGAGTTGAGGACCTATAGGGTTGATGGTTTAGGGTATTGGGTTGAGGGTATCAGGGTTGAGGGATTAGGGTAGAGGGTAGAGGGTAGAAGGTTTAAGGGTTTAGGGTTTAGGGTTTAAGGGTTTAGAGTTTAGGGTTAAGGGTTGAGGGTAGAGCGTTTAGGGTATAGATTTGAGGGTATATGGTTGAGGGTCCAATGTATAGGGTAGAGGGTATAGGGGTTGAGGGTTTAGGGTTTAAGGTTGAGGGTTGAGGGATTAGAGTTGAGGATTAAGGGTTGAGGTATCTTTTGATGCAAGTGAAATGTAGGCAAGCAATTGAAGGCCAGTGAATATTGGGGAAGGATTTTTTGTTCTAGCACCCCTAATTCCTTAACCCTTAATCCATGCTAGATCAAAACAATTAGGCTCTCAATTAGGTGCTAAAGCAGGCTCTAAAGTAGGCGCTAAATTAGGAACTAATGTAGGTGTTAATCTAGGCGCTAAACTAGGTGCTAATTTGTACCTAAATTAGCGCCTACTTGTTCTAATCGACGCAAAAAATGCCAAAAATAGCGCCATCTCGATAAATAGCACTGACGTTTTCAAAAAATGGAGAAAAATATATTAAAATAGTGGGTGGAAGCAAAAACAAAGCAAAAAAGGGAGCTAATCACAGGGATTTATTGTAGTGAACAAGGAACCTAAACTCTTCATTATCAAAAACTCATGAATGAATATTTCAAATTTGTTGCAAATATATTTATTACCAGCAAAAAGCATGAAAAGACACGCATTTAATCCTCCATATGCGCTCCATCTACAACAACAATCATCTACTAGCAAGATTGAGAACAAATATGCAAAATCTCACCACAAACTCGTCACTTTCTATCTATCATTGCTCCTTCATTCTTCTAAATCTTCTAAAGCAGTTTCTAGGTTTTGTGTGTCTCCTTCCCAACTTTCTAAAACATTTCAATTTTTTTCATTTCATTAATGTATGAAAAATTTATGCCCTTTTTTCTAAGACCAATCCTCAATTACGAGTTCTGACCATCTTCCTCTACCATACTAGTCAACTTTTTTTCCTTCTCTATTTTGAGTGTGGGAATCATGCATTCAACCCCTTAATTGTTTTTCCTGTCAAATTTCAAATCTTATCCTGAATTGTCATCCACTATCTCATTCATGCACCTCCACTCCCAAGCACCAAGCTTCACTAGCAATCATTTATTCCAATTCTTTATTTTTGTTCATCGGGGTTATAAAGCAATAATAAAAAAAAGTCCAACCTGGGCATGGGATTTTGTTTCCCAAATGCAATTTGAAGTCACACCAAATGTATAAACATTGCATTTAAATTTCATGCCAAATAATAGTGTATGGAAAGGGGTCCCATCCTAAGTTGTTGAATGAAAAAGAACAAACAATTCATGCCTACAAGACCATCCAAAGCAAACACACCAAGATATGCAGATTAAATAAAACCTTATTTTTGGTTGTGCAAGATAGCCCATGCACCCGAATTCTCTTGCATCAAATCATGTCTTTAATTTGATCATCAAAACTACATTAGTGATAACTTTAAGAAACCCCTCCTAACAAAAGATATAAAATCATGGCAAATCTTCATTTATTTGGAAAAAAGACTTAATTTCTATTAGCAAATATTTCCTTTCTTTTGAAAAAAAATTAGTTTTATTGACATTTTTTTTAAATCGTTAAAAATTTATAAAAAAATATTAATAAATCTTAACAAAAAATAGGCAAATACATTAATTACCATGGTGAATCTTTCATTATTTAAAAAAATAAATTCATAAATGGAAAAGTAAAGGCTTGAGGGTGGTAGTGATTGATTAGATTAAGGTGTAATGCTCATGTCTATAATTCCTTAATTCCTTAATATTTTAAATCAAACATTGAATATTTTAAATTGGTCCTAAAATCTTTTTCACCACTGTTGACTTTATTTCACAAGCTAAAATGTACCTATAGATCTCCAATGTCCATGGGGTCCAATGTAATTTTTAACCTCATGGGCATTGAATCTTCATGACTACATTTGGACCCATAGAATTCAACCCCAACTGTTAGATTATACATCTTCAACGACCCAAATACACTTTTAAACTTGATGAACATTGGAGCTCTATGGGTACATTTTAACCCATGGAATACAAACCCAACCATTAGATTATAGATAAAATGAATGGAGGTGATTAAAAATTGGTATGACCTTAAAAGACTAATAATTATATAATGTTATTGACAAATTAATTTCATTTTCTACTATAACTTGTAAATTTTAAGTGAATCTAATCTAATCAAGTATCAAATATTGTGGCAAATTTTTGAGTTTAAAAGTTTAATAAAATAAATGTTTTTTGCAAAAAAAAAATTAGAGTGGAGGAATTGGTGAGGTATCTGTCCCCTTATAAACTGCAATGTGTCTGGTAAACTTTTTTCACGTGATTGATAGAATGTTTTTTGCAATTTAATCAAGACTCTTTTTTTTTAATAAAAATGTGATGATTGAGGTCACCTTACTACTTGTACTATTAGCCAAATTTTGAATCACCAATTTCAACGATTAATCAATTGATGAATATATGCCACTTAAAACATCACTAAACTACATTGAGTTTGCTAATGAAGAACAAATGTGACTAGTGATCTCATTAAGATATGTTTTCACCATTAGCATAAAAGTGTGTGAGATATGTGAAAGTAGCATATAAGTATGTGAGATATGTGGAAGTATTTGACGCATAAAAGTATGTGAGCTATGTGGAAGTATTTGACACACAAAACATAATCCAGACAATTGAAAATAGATTTAAGGTTCATTTTATTTTCATAATTCACTTTGATACAAGATATTTTTATTTGCAAATAAAAAGTATAGAATTGTATTTTTTATTTTTTTTATTTTTTTCATCAATAAGATTTTATTATATTACTTTATGAAAGACATAATCTAGATAGGCAAAATGAACCAGCAACAACATAAAGAATACAATTTATTTTTTTACAATTTGCCTTTGATATTAGTGAATAAATTACGCCCTAATTTTTTTCCACAATATAACTTTGATTTGGCTTAAAGGCCATTCACAAAGGCATGTCTCTTATCAAGAGTATTCTTGAAAACTCAGCAAACTATCTAAACTATTCACATCTTCATGGTGTATTGAATGCTTCTAAGCTACTTACGGTCAGTGAAGCATTACGTGCCTGGTACTTTGGTATAGATGTTCTTCCCAACTTATATATAATGCTTCTAAGCTACTTACAGTCAGTGTAGCATTACTGCCTGGTACTTTGGTTAAGAAGTAACCATAGATGTTCGTCCCAAATTACATAGTTTATCTCCTTTTTCAAACATTAGATGCCAGAAGAGTTGCCTGAATTGACAAATTATGCCTTCAGATTTTCTCTTTGTAATTCATCTCATCCGATCATGCTACCAAAACAACAAAGCGTGACTGAGAGTTCTAAGGCAAGTACACCTCTTCCATTTCACATATTTCATTGATTTCATCTCCTCATAATCCTTAAACAAGGTTTGGCAATATGCTTGGCTCCATATTGTATTTGCGTTAAGCATATCACATATTTGCATAATACTGTGTATTTTTCCTCTGCTCTTCCAACAAGAATATTCTTAAATTTTTTCGAAGAATCTATGCAACCAAGACAACCCTACAAAATTATATTACCAATATGAAGGGAAATGTCCTCGATATGATATTGTATAAGTGTATTATTTTTCATCCCAGGGCTTTAGGTGGCTTTTCTGATTTATTTTATCACGATGATTCTCCGTCAGTAACTACAACATAATGAAAGCCAGCATATTCTTAGCAAATGTATTCATAATATGTTCATCCTTACATTTATAATAATTATTTGTTTATTAATTTAAGAAAAAAAACCATGGGAAAGGAGGCGTAGAAGCCTTACAAATCCACCCTTGGGTTTAGGAAGGAATTCACGGTAGTCCTCAGGAGATATCCCTAGTTCGAAACCATGAAATGCTATTAAAAATGAGAAGATACTAAGTTAACACCCTTCAGCACTGCCAAAGCTGAAAGGGGCTTTTAGACTAGGATTTTTCAAAATAACAAACCAAACCCCATTGTTGAATATGTAACACCTTGATTCTATTAATCACCTTCTTAACGAGATACATTACATTTGAACTGACGCATTTCTGAAACTAGGCAGTTGAAGAAATTTCCTATTGTAATAAATGCATGTAATTGCACACATGGATGCTGCAGAAGAAAAGTAAAAAACCAAGAGAAATTTTTATCTCTAAAATAAACTAGCCTCCTCTATGGATTTAGGAGGTGTTATTTTAGTCCTCCAAGCTAAAAATGAAGAGAGGTAACAAAGGGATCCCCTCTTTTTCAAATGGATGTTAAACATCTTCTGAAAGAACCCGACTTTGACCAAAACCATATCCAATTGACTAAGAAACTTAGATCATAATTGCACATTTAAACTGCCATCAGAAAAAGTGCCAGGAGATATTTTATTGCAGAGATGATTCAGGCCTCTCTTTGATCTTGAGCATTGACACAATTTGATGATATATTTTATTTGAAGATGGTCATCAATCTAGGAATTCAAGAAGAATTGTAACCCCATGGGTTTTGTCTTGCCCAATTCCACTGATCGCGGCACATTTCTTCAATCCCATATTTGGCCCTGCAATAGACCGCATTAAATTAAATTACAGTTTATAAATGTCATAATCCCAAAGCTTAGTATGCAGTCATGACAAAGAAAAAGAATATTGTTGATAGGGTTAGCTCAAGTGATAAAAACACAATCAATCACTACATTCAAAAATTGCAATAACTTGGAACTCCAGCATGACAAACACATTTTGGAAAATATAAATATATAAAACATAGAATGCTTGAATTGAAATAGTTCTGTACATGGTGGCTAACTTACTTCCAACCCAATTCGTGCTCAGCCTTCTCTGTATAGGCATAAACAGCTGTAGCGTCTCCTGGCCGCCTTGAACAGAACTTGATAGGAATTTTCTGCTTTGAACCCATAAAACATAAGCCACATACATTAGATTTGTAGGAGATTGAGAGATTCTTACAAAAATTGCAATGTATTTAATGGATGTCTTTCTGAACATTTTTCTGCAGTGTAAGACAATAACGTGAGTTTAGGAGCAGCAACAAATAGGGCATCATTTCATCTTTTGATTGAAGCAGCAGCTTTCAAGAGAGAAATTTTGACTGACCTTTCCTGATACCTTCTCAAATGCTGTTACTAATTCAAGAACAGAGGTACCATGTCCAGTCCCCAAGTTGTAAGCTCTGCAACCTGAATTGCCACAAGATCAAATTTACAAAGAGAGCAGAAAAGGTGCTATTGTAGTTCCAGAGAATATTTATACACATTTTAATATAGTGGATATAGGATGATATGTGGATTAAATAGGAGCTGAGATAGGGATGGTCAAGCTAAATTGATGGATTCATTTTTGGGATTGAAAAAAGTTAATCCTTCAATGTAGGAGAACAATGGACAGCCAAGCATTTGACTTCAAATGTCCAGAATATTTATAATATCTGAAGATTTGAAATATGACATCAATACTTTGGGTCAGGCTTCGCCTAGACCCTGATGAGTTCTGGGGTGAAGTAACTCTAAGATGAATAGAGAAATAATATAGGAGTGTCTAGACTCTACTGCTACTCTTGAACTCACTCTATGGGAGGGGATACTAAACCATGCTTGAATCTGTGTAATGTCCCCTTTTTGCAATTTTATCTATTTTCTGGTTCTTTTTGTATTTTTCTGTATTCTGGAAATTAAAATAAAGTGGAACAGAAAAATAAACTCAAAGATAAATAACTGCAAACACTTGTTCAAACCTTCAAACACATCATATATCAAATCTGAATAAATTATTATCAATTATGACTGCTGATACAAACCCTAGTTCACACCAAATACTCAGATTTGAACCAAACATAAATATAGAAACCCTCAAAAGTCTGATTTTATTAATATGAATTTCACAAGGTTGGAAATGATAGATTTTGATCTCCAAAGATGGCACTCGAGTTGTATGACTGAGAATTAGACTTATGATGATGGTACAGCAACAAATTCTTCATGGCTGTGGCTGGAAACCTGCAATTAATGTCAAACCTAATTCAAAACCTCCAAATATTGATGGAGCAGTAGCTAGGGTTTACCAAAATGCTGTAAACTCCTCAGATCAGGAAAATAATGATGCCCATAAAAATTCTGAAATTGTAGTAGAAACCTCCAAAATCTCCAAAATCAGCAATGAGCATTGCAGTGCCACTATAGCAAACTGAAAATGTCTTTGAATTCTCCACTAATCAGCACAATAGTGATTCCTGGATGGAATCACCCAAGATTGGAAGCCAAACGTGGAATCCAAGAGGAGTTTTGTCCTCTCAAACCCTGAATAAACCAAGGGTTTTCATCCTTGGATGCCCTAATTGAACGAACTCCTCAAATCTGAAAATTAGATGCAAAAGGATAACTTTCATGATTCCCCAATGAAGATAGGCGCCTCCTTATATAACTTCTCAAATCAGGCCCTTGGGTCCTAAATTCCCTTCCAAGTATTTAAAAATACATTTTTATTTTTATTTTTATTTTAAGTGTTAAAAATACTTTTATTTCAGTACTAGTGGTTAAAAACAAATTTTATTTTAATTGTACTAATGTTATCAAGTTGTTCTTAGAATTAGCAATTGTTGGGCCCAACTTCAATAATATCATTAATTATTTTAATCTGAACAGAGACATGACAATCTGAATAAACCATGATATAGAAAATCCTCCTCTTGATGGGGTCTTCTTGAGATAATGTGGGATAGAATGAAAAAGAAACCTTTAGATTGCAAGTTCATGCCATTTAGCCTTTTAGGTGCAGGATACACCATCAGAATCAAGGCGAATCAATAAAAGCATATTAGTGCAAGTACAAACCAGTATTGAAACATTAATTCATTTCCTGTTCATAATTCTGTAGATACCAGAGAGGAGATTCATGAAGGAATGGAGAAGAGACTAGAGCTTTAAACAAATTCCACCTGCAATTCCCCCAGCATTAGTAATAAAGGAAATAAAATCAAAGCCATAAAGCATTCCCCTACAAAAGGAACCAGTGGATACGAATAAGAGAGTGTATCTCCAGTCAGCTAAAGACCACAAGAACACAATACAAATCCCAATGGCAAAGGAAAATAAAACTTAGTCAGAAAAGAGAGGACCTCTACAGCATTAGAACACAGAAAACAAGATAAAAGAGGGAAAGCTGTTGGCAATAAAATATTTCCTTTAGCAAACCTTGTTGAATTCAGAGATTTCGGTTTTTAAGAAAAGAAGCAGAAGTTATGGGAGATCTAACCTTTAAGCAACCTCTGGACCAATACTAAAATATAAGAGAAAGTTTCATGGAATATAAAACTCTCAGATCACAGATTAAACCTATATTTTTAAAGCAGAAAATTCAATAGAGCAAAGTAGGCATTGTTCTCTTGCAGGAAAACAAAGAGCTAAAGTGAAAAAATCCACCCCTTGAGACACACCATCTTTTATCACCCTGGATCCCAAGAATAGGGCAAGGCGTGCCACTATTTGCTGGAATACAAGAAATATTTCAAAAACATTAGAACAGCTACACTAATTTATCATTTAATGAACATTATACTAAGAGAAAATATTGAACGAAAGGAGATACCAAATATAATACTGACTTATCAGTCATAATCATCAGTAATTCCAGGAGGTGGTTTCAATCTGTTCAAATCACTCAAAGGAAAAAGGGCATCATATCAGAAACATGAATGCTAATCATTCTTCCAATATAGTGAGGTTCATGTTATGATAGATTTAGATTTCTGTAAAAACTTGTGTGTAGTGTAACAGGAGAATAGGCAGTAAGTATCTTGCTGAAAAGTTGAATAGATTTCTGCCTTATGAAAAATGGATAGGTTTAAGGTTAAAACTGTCAAGTTTTAGCTTTTAATCATAATCGTACACAGTCAGATCAATGGGCCATTCACTCAACATCCCCAATAAGCCAGCAACAGGCCATCCTTCCAAATTTAATATATGGGGTACACTCCGATACCAAAGAGAATGGTGATCAGAGGATAATAGCATCTACCATCATGAAAAGTCAAACGTATTAAATCCTAGAAGCTCAGCCTTTTCAAATAAAATTTGAAAAACCAGAAAGATAGATTCTGCGAATACTTTTTGAGTGCTGGGACATCCCTCCAAGTTCAGATAGGAGATAAAAAATTTACACAAGAAATGAAGTAAAGCTAAAAGATAAGAGGTAGTAAGAAACCAATAAGATCGTTAATTGTACAAATGCTTTAGGTCATATGTGAGTACATTATTGTGAAACATGTGTAGATGCAGGTATAAGATGAATGATGCAAATGCCTCCTTATAACTATAAAGCCCCTTTTTGGCAGCTTACAAACCACAAAATCTTAAATACTGGTGAGATATCATTTTATATAATTATAATTTAAAATGAATGATGAAACTTGAAGACATTACCTATGTCCTCTGTTATGAAGAGCTTTTGCAGTGCAGAAATATGACCGTCAGCTAAGTCCATAACATGAATGTAGTCTCGAACCTGATGTAGTAGCAACCAAGTATGAAAGAAGAAAAAAAATATTGTAATCTACAAGATCTAAATAGATAAAAATGAATGTCTATGACAAATTAAAAAGAATTAAGTAATAAATTAAAATAAATTTGAAAAAGGATGGCCCCAATAAATATCATCATATCTGCCACTACAGCTTATTATGCAACATTCTTCAAGGGGTGATTTTAAATTTTAATAGTGCATTATAGTTGGTTCAATTTCCTCTATAGTTTGTTCCACATAATCCATTTCATATTTAATCTCAATGCATTGAAAAATAATTTCTTCTAATGGAGTGATCCACTTCATATTTGGTCTCAAAGCAGACAAATACATGAAATCCATAGAGCAAAAACTGTGGCTGTGTACAACCAAAGCACATCACCAATTTAGATCACACATGGATGGGATAGAGGATCTGGTATGGTGCTAGTTGGCTGCAACAGAAGCCAAAGACAGAAAATCAATTACGGGAGCAACTGGCCACTGTTTTTGGTCTAATACATCCAGGAGCAAAAGAACAACTAACTTTAGATGCAAGAGTGCCTTGTGAAACAGATTAAGTATTTGGACCTAATTAGGAAAAAGATATAGCAGTCATCAAAGTCAGGCTGACGCTGTTGAAGAAATGATCAGAGATGAAAGACAAAAAATTCAGCTGGCAGAGGCAATGCAGAGAAACTACCAACAAATCACAGCCCATTTTTCTGCTAACCCTAATACTCGTATTCCAAACTACCCTGGCAAGCTATGCACCACCTTCATCCAACACAACTAGGAACAGTAATAGGAGTGGTTACATTAAGACTATGACGCCAGGATCATTAAAGAGTAACACAGCAAAAGACAGCAGTTTCACCCCCAAGGACAGACATGAAGATATGCCGCAGTTGCACCTTTATTTGTGCTACTGAATCACCAGTTCTATTTCTAGCTTATGATGGTCACTGTTTATGTTAACAACTTAACATTATATAGGTTTCTTAACTGTTGTTATCTTTTACAATTATCTATGATACCGTTATTCAGTACTTTCCCTGTCAGCGGTGTTTCCAATGTATTTTGCACTTGAAATGTATTCCTCAGGGATTTTTTTCCCTTCTTTATCCATTGAGGATTTTTGTAATCTCTCTTTATAAACATAATTATTCTTTTATCAGAAAAAAAAACAGTATGACACAAGTTG